>JANIPM010000009.1:5475193-5490155 GCA_027478405.1 Erythroxylum cassinoides
TATACAAAATGTCTCATAACATTAAATACAACTCAAAAACAAACTCAAATATACATCTTGTCAAAACAAAACGCACCCTCTTTTAGCCACTACGGTTGTCCCAACCTTAAGTCTTCTTATTAGAACTTACACGGAGGCAAAACCACCATGCTAAGCATAACGCTTAGTGATGAATAACTAAACAGGATACATAATGGTGACTATTTCTAGTAGTTGTCTAACATTCACATGTTCAAAATCAAATCATATCATAAACAACAGTCTTTAATTATTCATATTCAAGAGTAACCCAAACATTATATGTCTCAAAACAGTTTATGATTCATCAATAAAGGATAAAACATATAAATATCATAATGGAATGTCATTGCTTCATAATAGAATGCACAAGTCTCAAAACAGAACATAATTGTGCCAGAGCAGATCAGAACTTGCATCAAATCAGAATTCATCTTGTATCATATCATAATTTATCTTATTTTAGATCAAAACTTGTTTAAATCATAATAAAAAATGTATCAAAATACAAACTAGGTTAGCCTGCTCATCCTTTTTACAGAAGTGGATAACAGGACCAGAATAGAAGATACCATGATTGGTATCATAGAATAGGAGAGACTTATGTCTCAGTATCAAAAGACATTGTTGTATCAAATAACAGGAGACACCAAAGTGTTGATATTAGGAGACACGCAATATCAGGAGACACCTTAGTGTCACAAGAGCAGTTGTAGACCCTTTTAGGCATACCTATTTACCCACGATTAGGACTTAACAGTTTTAAAACAATCCATTTCAGATTTCAGAATCATAAGCAAATGATGTAGGATATAACATATGTCTTTATTTCATTTTTCTCATATTGAACATATTCACTCCCTTTTGATCAAACTCAATATGCCTTATAAACATAAGCATTTGCATCAATATATCAACGAAACATTAATTCATTACATATTACATAACATAATAGAAATTCCCAAATCACAAACATTTATATCTAACTTACATCACTTAAAAACCCTTAAAACACATTTGTATTCTTAAGAACACATTCTTCTTAAACTACCTATACATTTTAACATTAGACACATTATTAATTAATCAAACATTCTTTAAGTTATTACCTAAATTAATAGTCCATTACTAGATTAACTTCTACTCAATTAATCTAACATCATCTAGGTTCATTATCAACCTCAATTAAGTTCAATTAAACCATTACTAAGTGCTCTAACCTTATATATGTCAACAATTGCACAAAACCAAGTTTTTTACCTTCCTAACCCTTTTCCACGACTGTGGAAATATGCCTTATAATTCTCACGATCGTGGAATGAGTGAACCAAAGGTTCACTAACCTATAAGCTTCAAACTGCTTCTAAAACTTAACTCCTTCATACACCTTCAACATTCCTTCACCATAGTTCATCAATTCCACTTCAATTCCAACTTATTCACGCCTCAATTCCACATCAAATTCATGTCCAAAACCAACTAAAAATTATTCATTAAGCAAGAAATCAATATCTTCCACACATCAAAACCAAACTAGAAGTTATCATACACGGATCGTTTTTTTCTAGCATTTATTTATCATCATCTTAACACATATTATATTCAATTCAAGTATCGAACATTTCATATTATAACATGAAATCAAGTTTGGGATTCCCTAACCTATTTAACTCTAAAAAACAAGCCAAAATAGCCTTCCAAATAACCAACACAAGTCTAAAATCCAAGTGAAACTAGGATGTTCTTAACATCAAAAGACAACAACATAGAAGCTAGCATGCGGTAGCTTTCTTAATGCAATATCTTGCAAGAATTCTAAGTAAAATTGAAGAAAAAATTTAGAGCTAAGAGACATTGGATGGTTTCGGTGGAGATGCTTCAATGAAGGCTACAGAAACTTCTTGTAAGTTTAACACCTAAGTTGCTAGGAGTCCTAATCTTAGAGGAGCACATGTCACTAATGCATGTATCACATTTGTCCTCTCTTTACCAAATGTCACACATCTATTAGGCCATTTGTCACTTAATCAATGCTACCAAATGTCATTCAATTATACTTCCATTTGTCCCTTATTTACTTATGCCAATTGTACTAAATGTATAAGCTTAGTCATCCAATTTTCATGTACCAAGTTGTCTTGGCACTTGACATTTTCCTTGTCTAAGTGTTTATTTTAATATATCAATTTTCTAACAGGTATCAATTAATTCCAAATCACTAAGTATGATCCATTAAACCAAAATTCAAGATCAAACCAAAATTCAAAACATATACAACTTACAATCATGTCACAACTTAACACCTATCACATATGCCTTCATAAACATGTAACATTTCAACTAGGGTATAATTTGAGGCCTTACAAGGACTGTTAAAATATTTTGGATCAAGTTTTTGTTAAGGGAGCATGTTTTAATCTTTGAAGAAACTTGAGAAGTGTTCAAAAACTTGTTTTAAGAGGTTTAGTCTACCTATATTAGAGATTTGAAATCTCATATATTTTGTATATATATATTAATAGACTAGTGTGATATATTACTTGATTAATGTCTAGTAATGATAAAATTGACTCAACTAAAGTCAATGAGTTAAATTTGAGTTGATTGAACTTTCATTCTAACTTAGGCTTAGGAGTTAGCAAGAAGCTCAATTTGACACGATAGGAGATATTAGCTAGAGCTCAAATATAGAGGAAGACCCATCGAGTTTCCCTAATCAAAGAAGGTATGAGTGAGGACAAACACGAAGATGAAGAAACTAAGCTCAAATAAAAAATCCCTTACCTCCTTAATCGTCTGGAGATAGAGTTGACGGAGACTTTCGAGCCCTGATTATGAAACTTCTAGAGGAACTTTAGTTAAGGGAATTTAGTTTAACTCATTTTAGGAAGATCCAAGGTGCTTCTTGAGGTTGTATGTTACACGGGGTCATTCTCTAGCTTACGATGTCGTTTGGTCTTTGTTTTTATTATTCATGTAGTTGGATAAGTGTTGTACTGAACACCTACTCCCTTTTTATTCAATTTCATTAAAAAAAGAAGAAGCTTGATTTGAATGCCTAAACTAATAACAAAACAATCTTATTTTGATTTGTCTAAGTAGAGGTAAATGACAGGTTTTCCTTACTCCATCCTATTACTAAGCCTACTAGTATCCTTGAAAGAAAGATATTTTATATACTATGATTTTATAAAGGAACATTAGTTATAAATTGGTCAATTAGTATCATACATTACACGACCAGTGTCACATATTGGTCAACTGATACCACTTTTGCTAGTCAACATAATGACTAATTTGTGTCTCTTAATGAGTATATTTAGTTGATTTAACTGTAAATAGTCTACAATTGAGCTATATGAAGGATCTTTGGTACCTAATGGAGTCTTAAGAAACTTTTGAGAGAATTTCATAATATTCATATGTGTAAGTATGGTGAGAGTCATTAATACATTGTATTATCAAAAATAGAGTTCTTGAGTTATATTTGAGTGATTGATATATACATGGAGAGAAAATTTGATTTTGTTATGTTATTTTAATATACAACAAAAAAAGATGTGCAAATTGAAAATTTGATTTTTGTTATTGTTATTTTCATTTGCAATGAAAAAAGATGTATAAATGGTCCATTTTCATGCTAGGGAAAGAAAATTTTGCAAGAATGGTTCCTCTTTATAGATTGAAGGAAGAAAAATAGTGAAATTTTTAAGTAGAACTTTGATAATAAATGTAGGTTAAAGGTTGTTTGACTAAAGTATTATAAATTAATTTTCTTTCTCTTTCTCTTTCTCTTTTATTAATGTTATGGTTATTTTGTGTAAGCATGATATGGACATTTAGTGTATTGTACAATTAAGAAAAGAGTTATTAAGTTATATTTGAGTAGTTGATATATCAATTAAAAGAAATTTTGATTTGTTTATGATTCGTTTTATTTGTGACAAAGAAAATGTATAAATGGTTCATCTTCACCCTAAGAAAAGAAGATTACATATGGATAGTCCATACTTAGTTTTTATACATGGAATTCATTTCTTCTTTATAGATTGAAGGAAGAAAAATATTAAATTTGTCAAGTGAAACTTTAAAAGAGGATGTAGGTTAAAGATTGCTTGACCAAAACATTATAAAAGTCAAATTTCTCTCTCTTTCTCTCTCTTTTTGTTTAATAAATATTGTTGTTATGATTCTTTTGTGATTGTTATTAATAACATTATCATAATCATTTATAAAAATAATCAATTCCTTTATCATAATTTTAAATAAATAAAAAATAAACACACATAATTCATCTTTTCTTTTATATATCATCTAATGACAATAAATTAATAAACATACATAATTCATCATCTCTGTTATATATTATCTAATGACAATAAATTCATTGCAAAAGCAATAAAAATGTAAGAAAATGTAAAAAAATAAAACATAATAGATATATAATAGTTATTGTTTTACTATTTGACTAGGTGAAAATGTTCGTCTTTTTGTAATAAATATTTTAGGTTAATTTGAAGTTTTAGCTATATTGGGAAGATTTAACTCACCATGTTCTAATGAAAAACAAGCTTGACTTTTGAATCATTCTTTTGCACTAGATATCCCTCCAAACTTGCCTTGGCGGTGGAGATGTGTTCTTATGATAGGGGTAATAACTAGTAGAGGTTAGATTTAGGACCTATTTTTTTATTAAAGAAGTAATAGATTTTCTTACATTTAAGTTAATTAAATCAATGTAGAGAGGAGTAGATTTGTTTATCATAATTTTTAGATTTTCACATTAAAAAATATTGAATAATTACAAAAAGGGTATTAAATATTTTTTCTTAAAATATAAAGAATTCATTCATTAAGTTGTAAAAGGCATCAATAATTCTTTACAAAGCTTGATTAAGCAAGAATAAAAATAAGGCTTTTACAACATTTTTACAAAAAAAAAAAAACTTAATTTTAGGGATTGCATTGTTTTTCATAAAAAGAGCTCAGTTATTCTTGCATTTGATGAGCTACCGATGTTTTTCGTATCTAACAACAATACAACTTGTGAGTTAAGATATGCTTATCTGGTGATCTTGTTAAAAACTCTCTGATTTCTAACTCTTCAAATAGAGTAGATTGTACTGCTCAAGCTAAAACTTAAGCAGACTCTATCTTTTCTCATTGTTATGAATTTATGATTAGCCTATTCCAATATTTTATTCCAATCTCACTCATGACAGTGGAGGTTAAGAGTGTGCTAGATACCGACCCAAATGGAGGCTTAATGACCACTCTTAAATTAAAGGTGGGTAGTGCTTTCAAGCTTACTGCGACATAGTTCAAATAATTTATCTTCAAATCCTCCAATTATGTCTTTAGTTTTTAACCTCTCTATAGCTACAAGCCTAAGTAGTGAAAGAAGCTTTGGATTTCGAGGACCCTTTCTAAACTATATTATATTAAGAAATAAAAGCGTGATGAGAGGGCTTGAGAGCTTTAATACATGCAGAATTTGAAAAGTCTTTATTCCGATTTAGTAGTCATAAAGGTACTAAGTTGAGCATATAGCTAGAAAAAAATTCCATATTCTTTCAACAGAGGCAAGATCCTCTGTTTAATTTTATGGTATTTTATTGTACCCAATAAATCTCAGTCATTTATTTTTATGAGATCCGCATTTATTTATACAAGATTCATATAAATAAATGACTGAGATTTACTGAACACAATAAAATACAGACAAAAAATCTGGACTCTTCTCAATACCTCTCCCTTGAAAAAGCCAAGAATTAAGAACAGCCAGCACGGTGGGAACAATTGAATAGGTATGATAAAAGGAAATTAAATGACACGGTGGAATTGGATGCACTTCCTTTCCTGTTGCTGTCAAAATTGATTTAAAACTACACAAAACTAGACAGAGAGTGAAAGAGGGAAGGATTGGATCTACAGAGTAAAAAAAATCAATTCAACGCGCTTGCCGCCGAGTCTGTCTCCCCAGCCCTCTCTTTGAGAATCAATCACCTTTACCTTGGCTTTGCTTCTTGGGGTTGTAGTGTTGTACACAATAGAATACTCGGAATAATAATGTTCATCTCTTTCTTTCTCTGATCATACCAAACAGAGCAGAAAAACACAAACAAACGAAATAAGCAAAGAAGGAGACAAGGACCACGCCCATGCCATGTCCACTCTACGGCACCGTCCTCCTCCTTCGGGCCAACCGCTGTCCGACCAACGCACCCGAGTAGAAGAAGAGGCTTACAACATAATCCCTGTGCACAACCTCCTAGCCGACCACCCGTCTCTCCGATACCCAGAAGTCCGTGCTGCCGCTGCCGCTCTTCGTACCGTCGGAAACCTCCGGAAACCGCCATTCGGCCAATGGCATCCCTCCATGGACCTCCTCGACTGGTTGGCCCTCTTCTTCGGGTTCCAAGACGACAACGTTCGGAACCAGCGGGAGCACATCGTTCTCCACCTGGCCAACGCCCAGATGCGCCTCACTCCTCCCCCTGACAACATCGACACCCTCGACCCCACCGTCCTCCGCCGTTTCCGCCGCAAACTTCTGAAGAACTACACCAACTGGTGCTCTTATCTCAACAAGAAATCCAACATCTGGATCTCTGACCGCTCAAATCCCGATCTGAGGCGCGAGCTCTTGTACATTTCTCTTTATCTGTTGATCTGGGGAGAATCTGCGAATCTTCGTTTTATGCCGGAGTGCATCTGCTTCATTTTCCACAACATGGCCATGGAGTTGAACAAGATACTTGAAGATTACATTGACGAGAACACTGGGCAGCCTGTGATGCCTTCGATTTCTGGAAAGAACCAGTTCTTGGACCGCGTTGTCAAGCCCATTTACGAGACTGTGAAAAAGGAGATGGAGAGTAGTAAGAACGGAACTGCACCCCACAGTGCGTGGAGAAACTATGATGATTTGAACGAGTACTTTTGGAGCAAGCGGTGTTTTGATAAATTGAAGTGGCCTATTGATGTGGGGAGTAACTTCTTTGTGATTGCAACTAGGAAGAAGCACGTGGGCAAGACGGGGTTTGTCGAACAGAGGTCGTTTTGGAATTTGTTTAGGAGTTTTGATCGGCTGTGGATTATGTTGATACTGTTCTTGCAGGCTGCGATCATTGTTGCTTGGGAAGGGAATGAGTATCCCTGGCAAGCATTGAAGAAAAGGGAAGTTCAAGTTCGGGTTTTGACGGTGTTCTTTACTTGGAGTGGATTGAGGGTGTTGCAGTTTTCGCTTGATGCGGGGATGCAGTACAGTTTGGTTTCGAGGGAGACCATGTCCCTTGGGGTTAGAATGGTGTTGAAAATTGTGGTCGCTGTGGGATGGATCATTGTATTTGGGGTTTTCTATGGCAGGATTTGGAGTCAAAAGAACAGTGATAGGAGTTGGTCTGCTGCTGTTGATAGGAGGGTAGTGAATTTTCTGGAGGTGGCTGGAGTGTTTGCATTGCCCGAACTACTGGCTGTTGTCCTGTTTATAATTCCGTGGGTCAGGAATTTTCTTGAGAACACAAATTGGAGGATCTTTTATGTGTTGTCATGGTGGTTTCAGAGCAGGAGTTTCGTTGGTCGTGCTTTGAGAGAGGGGCTTGTTGATAATATCAAGTATTCTCTGTTTTGGGTTTTGGTATTAGTTACCAAATTTGCTTTCAGTTACTTCCTGCAGATTAAACCGATGATTAAACCTTCAAAGCAGTTGCTGAAACTTGAGAATGTTACTTACGAGTGGCACCAGTTTTTCAAACATAGCAACAGATTTGCTGTTGGATTGTTGTGGCTTCCTGTGGTATTGATTTATCTGATGGACTTGCAGATTTGGTACTCGATCTATTCATCTTTTGTGGGAGCAGCAGTAGGATTGTTTGCTCATTTGGGTGAGATTCGAAACCTTGAGCAATTGAGGTTGAGATATCAATTCTTTGCAGGTGCAATTCAGTTTAATCTGATGCCTGAAGAGCAGCTGCTAAATGCGAGGGGGACACTGAATAAGTTTAAAGATGCCATCCACAGGTTAAAGCTTAGGTATGGGCTTGGCCGGCCTTATAAGAAGCTGGAGTCTAACCAGGTTGAGGCTAACAAATTTTCTTTAGTCTGGAATGAGATCATAACGACCTTCAGGGAAGAGGACATTATATCTGATAGGGAGCTGGAATTGTTGGAATTGCCCCAAAATAGTTGGAAAGTGCAGGTTATTCGATGGCCTTGTTTTCTCCTCTGCAATGAGCTACTACTTGCCCTTAGCCAGGCTAAGGAGTTGGTAGATGCTCCTGATAAGTGGCTTTGGCACAAGATATGTAAGAATGAGTACAGACGTTGTGCTGTCATAGAAGTTTATGATAGTGTAAAGCACTTGTTACTTGAGATCATCAAGGTCAACACTGAAGAGCATTCAATTGTGACCGTCTTGTTCCAAGAAATAGATCATGCCATAGAGATTGAGAAATTTACTAAGACCTTCAAGATGAATGCACTGCCCAATTTCCATGTTAAGTTGATAAAACTCGTTGAGTTGCTAAATAAACCTGAGAAGGATATGAACCAGGTGGTGAATATTCTACAGGCTTTGTATGAGATTGCTGCTAGAGATTTCTTCAAGGAAAAGCGGACCATCAACGAGTTAAGGGAGGATGGTTTGGCTCCACGTGATCCTGCTGCAATGGCAGGGCATCTTTTTGAAAATGCAATTCAATTGCCTGATCCCAGCAATGAGATTTTCTATAGGCAGGTACGGCGATTGCACACAATTCTTACCTCCAGGGATGCAATGCATAACATCCCAGTAAATCTTGAGGCCAGACGTAGAATTGCTTTTTTTAGCAATTCCCTTTTTATGAACATGCCACATGCTCCTCAAGTGGAGAAAATGATGGCTTTCAGTGTCCTAACCCCTTACTACAATGAAGAAGTTTTGTACAGCAGGGAGCAACTTCGCACTGAGAATGAGGATGGGATTTCCATACTGTACTATCTGCAAACAATTTATGATGACGAGTGGAAAAACTTCTTGGAGAGGATGCGGCGTGAAGGGATGTGTAAAGATGATGAGTTATGGAAAACAAAGTTGAGAGAACTTAGGCTTTGGGCATCTTATAGGGGCCAAACACTTGCACGCACTGTAAGGGGGATGATGTATTACTATCGTGCTCTTAAGATGCTTGCTTTCCTTGATTCAGCTTCGGAAATGGATATTAGGAATGGTTCACGAGAACTTGGTTCAATGAGGAGGGATGGTGGGCTGGATGATTTCAGCTCTGAGAGATCTCCTTCTTCCTTAAGTAGAACTGGCAGTACCCTGAACTTGTTGTTTAAAGGCCACGAGTTTGGGACTGCTCTGATGAAATTCACTTATGTGGTTGCATGCCAGATTTATGGAACTCAAAAGGCTAAAAGGGATCCCCGTGCTGATGACATTTTTACCTTGATGAAAGAGAATGAGGCCCTTCGAGTCGCCTATGTTGATGAGGTAAACACCGGGAGGGATGAGATAGAATATTATTCTGTTCTTGTGAAGTATGATCAGCAGCTGGAAAAGGAAGTGGAGATTTACAGGGTCAAGCTGCCAGGTCCCTTGAAGCTTGGAGAGGGAAAACCAGAGAATCAAAATCATGCTCTTATCTTCACTCGTGGTGATGCAGTGCAGACTATTGACATGAACCAGGACAACTATTTTGAGGAGGCACTCAAGATGCGAAATCTTTTGGAAGAATACAGGCACTACTATGGCATTCGAAAGCCAACTATTTTGGGAGTCAGAGAACATATCTTTACTGGTTCAGTCTCATCACTTGCGTGGTTTATGTCAGCACAGGAAACTAGTTTTGTGACGCTCGGACAGCGGGTTCTGGCCAACCCTTTGAAAGTTCGTATGCATTATGGTCATCCAGATGTCTTTGACAGGTTTTGGTTCTTGACTCGGGGTGGCATCAGTAAGGCTTCTAGGGTGATTAACATCAGTGAGGATATTTTTGCTGGTTTTAATTGCACTTTGCGAGGGGGCAATGTTACTCACCATGAGTACATTCAAGTTGGCAAGGGAAGGGATGTTGGGCTTAATCAAGTATCCATGTTTGAAGCTAAGGTTGCCAGTGGAAATGGTGAGCAAGTTCTTAGCAGAGACGTCTATCGGTTGGGGCATAGGCTGGATTTCTTTAGAATGCTGTCTTTTTTTTATACCACTGTGGGATTTTTTTTCAACACAATGATGGTCGTTCTCACTGTGTATGCATTTCTATGGGGGCGCCTCTATCTTGCTCTAAGTGGTGTTGAGGCCTCTGCTTTGTCAAACAGCAGCAGCAACAATAAAGCTCTTGGTGCAATTTTAAATCAACAATTCATCATCCAACTAGGTCTTTTCACAGCCCTTCCAATGATTGTGGAGAATTCTCTAGAGCATGGATTTCTCCATGCTGTCTGGGATTTCTTGACAATGCAGCTTCAGCTCTCATCTGTTTTCTACACATTTTCCATGGGAACTCGTACTCATTTCTTTGGGAGAACTATTCTTCATGGTGGTGCAAAGTATCGGGCAACTGGGAGGGGCTTTGTTGTGGAGCACAAGAGTTTTGCTGAAAATTATAGACTTTATGCTCGTAGTCATTTTATCAAGGCTATTGAGCTTGGGTTGATACTGACAGTTTATGCATCATACAGCGAGGTAGCCAAGGACACATTTGTTTATATAGCTATGACAATTTCTAGTTGGTTCCTTGTTGTGGCATGGATAATGTCACCATTTGTTTTCAATCCATCTGGCTTTGATTGGTTGAAGACAGTCTACGACTTTGATGATTTTATGAACTGGATTTGGTATAAAGGTGGTGTATTTTCAAAAGCTGAACAGAGCTGGGAAAGATGGTGGTATGAGGAACAGGATCATCTGAAGACAACTGGGCTATGGGGAAAGCTAATGGAGATAGTTTTGGACCTACGGTTCTTCTTCTTCCAGTACGGGATTGTTTACCAGCTGGGAATCGCTGCTGGAAGTACTAGTATTGCTGTCTACTTACTATCTTGGATCTGTGTTTTTGTCACCTTTTTCCTTTATGTGTTGATAGCCTACGCTCGAGACAAGTATGCTGCAAAAGACCACATCTATTATCGACTGGTCCAGTTTCTAATTATCATACTTGCAATACTTCTGATAATTTCCCTACTTGAATTCACAGCATTTGAGTTTACAGATGTTTTTACCAGTTTGTTGGCTTTTGTTCCTACTGGGTGGGGACTGATATTGATTGCCCAAGTATTGCGCCCATTTCTGCAATCCACTATACTATGGGAGATAGTTGTTTCCGTTGCCCGGCTCTATGATATAATGTTTGGAGTGATAGTTATGGCCCCTGTGGCATTTTTGTCGTGGATGCCAGGATTCCAATCAATGCAAACCAGGATTCTGTTTAATGAAGCATTCAGTAGAGGCCTCAGGATTTCCCAGATTGTTACGGGGAAAAAGTCTATCGAATTGTGATTTTAGGTACTTCACTTTCCTTTGTTTTCTATTTATGATGTTTCTTTTATTACAGAAAAAGAACTTGCTCTTAGTGTCTATGGTTTCTGATGGGCTCCTATTAAGCTTAAGCTTAACTGACAAAACTTTGAGGCTTGGCCTTTGACTGAAGATGATGGTTCAAGTTTTTTCCTTTTCTTTTTGCCTAAAGGGGTGAACAAATCCCTCTGTAACTTTTATTGACATTATTGTATTATAAGTTAGATCTTGCCGTCCTGATATTTGCAGGATGCGTAACAGTTTTGACTTGTTTACACTAGATTGCCATCTTTAATTTTAAGCTGATTTCAGGAATTTTCTTGATATCTTAAAATTTGGATTTTAGTTGACTGCATCAGTGGCTGCTATATCTGTTCATTTATGTTTGCATCATATGCCTCTTAAGGGGGATTTGAGTATGTGTTGCTGCGTTGTGTTTTTTATATTGCGGTGCTTATAAGTTTAGCTAGATTATCGATTTGCTCTTCAATGACCTAGAGGAATAAGATTTAGTAGCTTTTAACTAACTAACCATGTCCAGTAGATGCCTAAGTTGATATATTTACTTAAAATGTTTCTTTTTAGATGAGGTTGAAATTTTTATGATGTCCAGTTTAATAAATTGCCTGTAGTTGGCAACTTTATGTTATTACGGAATGAAAAATTGAATTGCTTTCTTTGTAAAATTTTCTAGATTAGCATACAAGATGTCTAACTGCTGGGTGGCAAGTGGACTGCCATACATGATATAAAAGCTTCAGTTAGAAGATTATATCGGATACTCGTTGAAAAGAAAAAAATTAACTTTTGTGCCAGAAAACATGTCAAGAAGTTCTTTTCAAATATTGGAAGAAGAAACTGAGTGGACAATGGAAACAAATATTGATATATGCTTGGAGCTTGATGAGTTTTGCTGGTATCATGAAAAAATTGAAGAGTTTGTTTGCTTCCTTCATATAATCGAATATTTGACAAACTGTTGGTTAGTCTTGGATACCGTACAGTTTCTTCCTCTAAATGCAGCGTATTCTACTTTCCTCTATTGTCCGAGAAAAAAATGAACATGAAAACCAATAACATTGCTATCAACCCGTGTTACCCTATTTTGCATCAGTAGCAACGGTATGAACTCCAAAGAAACTTGATTTGTGTCTTAGTGGGAAGTGGGCAAATTCTTCCATATGATAATTTACGTTCTTGTATCTGAAGTTGATGAAACTGATTTGCAGTATTTTGATTGAACTTGTCAGTGAATTGCAAATGCAGAATATGGACTATTAGCACCAAATGTACTGACGATGGGACCTGATTATCTTCTACAGGTACCGATTCAGGATGAAGAGTTGGAAATGATGTGTTGACCCCCAAGATCTGTCTTTATTTTGTTCGAGAAAGAACCTGGCCTATGCTTGCCGCCGGAGGAAGATAAGAAGATAAAAATTCTATCATGTCCATGTTCCTTCTTTTTTTTTTTTGTTCTGTTGTAATTAGTCTAATTTGTCATACGTCCATTGATGATCTTTCGCTTTCTAATAGTACAGTTATTTATAGCGTCTATACAGAGAGGTAGCTTTAGTGTGTAGCTTGCTGAGATAGTTAAAAAGAGTGTACGTTATTTTTTGAAGTATGCCAGCAATTTGTTTTTAAGTATAATTTTCCTTCAATTGATTTATTCAAAGTGTGATTTGTATATCAATATTTTACAAAAGGTTTAAATAATAATATTCATTACACATAAATAGAGTGTAAAAATGGGTAACACAGATAATAATATGGACTTGCTTAAACTCTTCGTTACAGCTTCAACTAATGTTTAAATAAATTATTTTAAAGGTCACATTAACCTTTGGTGGATCCAAATTATCTAATTGTGATATCACAAAAGTTAAATTTAAGATTCATATATTAGAATGTAAATATGATAAATTAATAAAATGTTAACTTTTAAACTTTTTTGTTAATTACTTACAACAAATTATAAAATGAGAAATTTATCATTTTTAATGTTATTCCACAATAAAATAAAATATTTATAAAAGACTTAATTTACTTTCATGTTAAGCTTATTAATACATTATTAATTATCAATAAAATAAAATAAACCAATATATTGTTATTATTAAAATATGACAAAATACATATCGTTAATTGTTAATAAAATAGATAAAATAATATATGTTTAAATATTAACAAAATTAATTAACATAATATATTTAAATTATATGTATAACGAGATATAAATGTAACAAGTCAATAAAATCAATAAATTAGTATTTTTATTATGACCCTTGTTTGTGGTTTATTTCAATAGTATGAATATCGTTCCGTACCGATTAAAAAACGGAATTGTATTTATGTTTTTGACACTGACCTTAAATACCGATCAATATCGTGAGTTTTTGTTCAGTACTAGTCGGTATCCAAAATACCGACACCGTAAGTTTTAAAAAATGTAAGGACTATTTTGTCAATATTAAAAATTTTTTTACCTAAAACCCCCAACGTGCCTCACCCACTCGAACCCTTATGCTTTTTTTAAAAAAACTTTTCACTCTCTCTCACCAACAATCACTCACCTCCGCTCTCTCTCTCTCTCTCTCGTTCCCCTCTCCCTCTCTGGCGGTGCTGCTTCTTCTTTAGCAACTATCATCTTCCTCCCTGATCCATGCCAGCATCATACCATTTTCAGCCCTCATTAGCTCATCTACGTGAAGTCCCGAACATGCCACCGTCTTCAACCCTCCTCCACGCGTAATGACCGCTCACCCTTGATCTAAACCTGACCTGTCACCCATCCCAAAAACTCAATGTTGTGAATTGGTTTTTGGGTGTGTTTTTTTGACTTTTCGATTTTCTGCTTTATTGCATTTTTTATTATGAATCGGTTGGAACTTAGAAGTTGAAAGTTGGAATTAAATTTTGAATTAGATTTGGGATTTACATGGGTTGAATATTAGAGTTGAATGATTAACGGTTTTGTTTTGGTTGATTTCTAGTTTGTTTTTGTGGATTGGTTTAATCAATTAAGAGAAATTTATGTTAAGTTTTTTAATTTAAATTGAAATTTAAAACCGAGAATGCAAAATTGCAAACTTGCAAAGACTTAAATAATTAATAAACACATTCTTAAAATTTGTGAAATAGTATTTCATTTTTAGTATTTAGGTATTGGCTTTAGGTAAATAATCAATTGAGTTTAAAAGAAATGCTATTGTAAATTAATAACAATTCGGTTGTAGTTAATGATAATATTTGGGTATTGGCTTTGGGTAAATAATTAATTGAGTATACAATATGTTGAATTATTTGGTAATATATATGTGTAGGCTATCATAAATATTTATAATAGATAATGTAGTAGTGATGTAAATGTGTCCAAAAGAAAACTTTTTTCAAATTGTGAACATGTTGTAAGGTGAACTCCAACCACTTATGCTTAGATTTATT
>JANIPM010000009.1:5517759-5537979 GCA_027478405.1 Erythroxylum cassinoides
AGGAACATATAAAAAAGTCAAATAATATTATATAAATCTTAAAATAAACGTGAAGATATGTTTGTGGGTATTGTTGGAATTATGTGTAAAACATAAAGGTAAAAGGACCTATAAATAGGCTCATTAATTTATCTGAAAAATTTACCTCAAAAAGTACTTTTTTGAAAAGCTTCAAATTTGAGCTTCTCAAAAAGCTGTATTTTAGCTTCAAGAAAAGTCATTTTTATGAAAAAAAAAATGCTTTTGGATTTTACAGCTAAACACTCAATTTTTTTAAAACAGTTTTTGCGGTAAAAAAAGTGCTTATTCACCTTTTAAAAGCTGAACCTTAGTCACATTTAAAGGGCATTCTTAGAAAGGAGACTAATAGGTGACAATGTGTTAGTAGCTCAAAAGCTTCTAAAGGGATATGTAAAGAAAAAAGGCCTTATCAATTATGCAATCAAGATAGAGTTCAATAAGGTATATGACTCAATTAACTGGAAGTTTATTGACCCCATGCTTGAAGTGTTTAGGTTCCTAAGTAGATTCTGAAGCTGGATAATGTTATATGTCACTACTATCCCATACTCCATTCTTATGAACAGAAAACCAATCAAATTTTTAAAGGAGGTTGAGGACTTAGAAAAGTGCACCCCATTTCTCCTAACTTATTCATATTATGCATAAAAACACTAATATGACTTATTAACTTCAATATAAAGCATGATAAGTCTTTCAAGTTTCATGGTAAGTGAAAGAAGCTTAATCTTTCATGCTTAGCATTTTCTAATGACCTTTTAATAATTTCCAGTCCTCATGATGGATTAGTAGGCAAGCTCTTGATATTACTAAAATCCTTCAAGAGGCTATCTAGATTGGAACTAAATAAGGAAAAGAGTCATCTAGTTATATTTAGAAGTGCAGTATATAAGGCTTATTGGTTTTTAACTATATTAGTTTTCCAAGTGAAAGAACTTCCATTTAAGTACTTAAGACTTATACTAGCCTCTAAGAGACACTATAGGGAAAGCATTCTTCTCATTGAGAATGTGCAGAAGAGGATAAATTTATAGCATAATAGATTTCTTATGTAAGGAAACTACAACTAATTATGTCCTTAGCTCCTTACATGTTCATCCGACCTCTCACTTTTCCTTGTTAAAGGAGTGATTAAATTAAGTGAGGAAGTAATAAGGCAATTTCTATGCCAAGAGGAAAAGAAGGAAAGTTCAAAGCAAAGGTAAGCTTAAGGGAGATGTGCAACCTATTGGAAAAGGAGAGCTTGTATAAACCCTATTAGTTTCTCCATTAAAACCTTGTTAGGGAAGAGTTTGTAAAGGCTATTAAATGATAAGGAATCCTTATAGGTAAATTGGATGAATACATACATATTAAACGTTAGGAGTTTTTGGGAAATCAATTGTAAACTAACATACTCTTACTTCTTCTCACAAATTCTAAAATTAAGGGTAACTATGGAAAAAACATAAGTAGTATAGTAGGGAATGGTAGAAAGCCTCCTTATACTATGAAAATTAGTGTTTTACTAGACCTATAAAAGTCAATTAGGTGTTTAAAACATTACCAAGAAGGTTTTCCAAGAATTCCAAAGCGGAAGCATGGATAAAGGGGGACTAATGGAACAATGTTCAAGCAGAAGTATTACACATGCTACTAACATATAATCTAGACCTAGGGAAGGATGATAAATTCATTTGGTTAGTTGAGAGGTCAAGGAATTTTTCTGATAAATCTTATAAAGTGATATTAAGAAGAAGGGGATAATTTCAGGTTGTAGCAAGCTAGTGTGGAATTAAAATCAATTTCCCCGAGTTTCCTTACTAGTAGTTAAAACTAAACTAGCCACAATTGACCAAGTATGATACTTAAAATTGGTCAATGTATGTTTTTTATGCAAAGGAAGCTATGAAACACTAGAACATATATGCTTTAACTGTAACTTTCCTTATCAAGTATGGAAATATATAATGGACCTATGCTACATCATGAATGGGAAGGATAAGGAATGCATGACTTGAATTTTATCCACTAAGATGCTTATAGAAGATAAAAATGTGGTTATAATTGCTTTAAGCTCATGCAGGTACAAGTTGTGGGAGGAATGTTAGATGTTTTAAAAAAAATAGTAAATTAGCATAATAACTCAAAGAAGAGCTAGTTTGTCGAGTAAAGGTTGATGAGTACTAAAGCTAAGAGATGAAGTGAATTGTTAGCAACATCTTAGAGAATTAACCAAGATTCAAATATGTAATATCAAGATAGGAGGTCTACGTGTCCATATCCACAAGGTGGGCATGCAACTCAAACTATATCCCAGAAACTATGAATTCACAAATAATGTAAAAATATGGAGCATAAGTTAATTGCTTAGCTATTTGAAGGAAACTCTAGTTAGAGAAAAGAACATCCTCAAGTAACAATGTAAGATAAAACATTCTTACTATATAAAGAGTAGCACAACAATTACCTTATAGAAATTAGAATTTTACCAGTAAGAATGAGACAGTGAGAGAATGACATAAGTAGAAATGCATATGGAAGAGAAATAATACTAATGAGAGGAACAAAAAAAAACATGCAATATGTAAGATGGGTAGGATATATGTCCATGGTAATGGTAGGATAACCAATTGGTGGAGGAATTTTTAAAGGCATATTACTTATCACAATGTCTAATTTTAGTGAATGTTTCTTATCATCTTTTGTAAAATTTTGTTACATACCTTATATGGTAATGTATTATTCTATTTCAATGAATTATTTAATTTTTAAAAAATATATATATGCAAATATAACATATGGTATTAGCATGATGTTGACATGGCAACCATATGGAAGACATATCAACATCTCATATTAATATATCAAGACTCATATAAAATTATAGGTCCTACAATACTTCTTATATCTATCTTATTGTTATGATATTGATATGTCAGCCATGTGCTCACTACATAAACATTTTAAGTTAATACTATAATGATATATATGGCCTTATAGACCCACAATACCATATGTAATAGAATTCATATGTTTGGAGGACTTAGTTAAGAAATTAATAATAATAAGAGGACTAAATTAAGAAAAGTTAATAGTAAGAGGATTCAATTGAGATATCATCAAATTCAATCTAGTTACTTATCCTAAACATTTTTAGATATTTTAAGTATTAAAGGAAATTTTAGACACAACATATTCACTCCAAATAAGAACTACTTTAATTATATATGTAACATGGAAGTAATAACTTTATTAATATTTATATGATTGAAAGTTTTTGTCAATAGTAAAGAACATATGATGCACCTGATAATAAGTTCTTCCAGATAAAGGGAAAAAATGGCTCCAATCATTTTCTCTCATTAGAACAAAAAATGCTATCACTATAGGTTTCATGTAATTTTGTCCACATAATCCATAGAGAGAAACAAAAGACAAAAAGAGGGGGAGAGAAAGAGAAACTAGCTAATCTTTATATTCCTAGGTTCTCTATTTCTCAGTCTTTGAAGGCTTTAGTTAGTAAACTAAGGAGAGAAAAATGATATCAACACCTATGTGAATTACCTTTAAATCATAAGTGCATGGTGTAGTTGTAATTAGTACTAATGAGTATGGGTTAGTCTTACGAGGACTAAAATTACTAGTGTGTATCGTCTTTTTATTATCTAATATAATAAATAGTTGTGATGATAAATAATCAAATGAAAAAATAAAATAATAAACTAAAATGATTTAATATAATTGATAAACTAAAACAAAGATTAAACTCATAAACAATTAATAAAGACAATGAAACCTAAACTTCAAATCCCCCTAGAACTCGTCATACAATCATGATTTCACTACTCAATTTAATTTATAGTTTATTAGACTATGGCAATTCCTATTTTATGTTAATATCTTTAGTCTAGACTATTAACATCTAAACCTTGATTGATTAACTATAATATCTTTCTAGTTAAAACTCCAAAGATTGTATTAATTGATTTATTAATTTCACTATTAGGTTTGACCTTAATATGGAATATTTATGTCTACGTATCTCTATGTTTGTATACAATTCCTTTCACTTATGGTAGATCTATTTATACAAATGGATTTCTTAATCTTAATTATAAGAAATCACATATTCAATAATACATTAGCAATATTAATTCAAGGATAATTAAGAACACATAATTGAATCTTAATGAAACTTAAGAATGAATTAAGTCAAAATAAAATCACCATAAGGTATATCCTAGGGTTTATCTAATCCAATTACCAATAAACATTTATTTCATAATCATAATATCAAGATTAAAGGAAAAATAAAAATTGAAAGAATCATGACGAGATCCCTTTTAATCTTCACAAAATCCACTTTAAATTAATGGAAATCTACTTAAAATATGTGTTCTTTGCGCATCTTTCATTATCTATATCATCATAGGCTATTAATATATGTTTCCCAAGCCTCCTTTGAGCCTTTCACCATCTTCTTATGAACCACTCTGGACCCTTTTTTCCTTTTATAACTTAAAAATTAAGGATTCTAGAGTAGACACGGTTACCTATATGACTATATATATAACCTGTCCTTTAATTTCACTTTAATCTTTCAAAAATCATAAAAGAATTCGGTCTTAAAAAGCTATAAGGTCATAGACATGGTTGTGTCCTTAGAAGACATCATCAATCCATCAATTTTTTACCTCACTTTTGTTCGATTTCTAATTCTTTCAATGCACCTAAAAGTATAATAACAAAGAATTGAGTACCAAAAACAATAGAAAAACTTTTAAATAAACAAAAAAAATGCACTAACATGAAACTTGAAAGAATGATTCCTTTTAACCACTTTACCAAGCAACTTATTAAAGATTTCCATAACCAAGGAGAATATGTGGGGGGAAGGGGATCCCCCTACTTAATTCCTCTTGCTCCTTTTATCAGCCTAAAAGACTATCCATTTATAAGAATATTAAATGACATGGTTGACATACGCTGCTATATTTATTTAACAAAAATTATGGAGAATCCATAGGCATGAAAAGTATTGATGATGAAAGTCTAATAAACTATTTCATAAGCTTTATAAAATTCAATCTTTAGGGCGCAATTCTTATAGGCTCTCTTTTTGTTATAAGGTTTAAACAACTCATGGACAATGGAGTTATTGTCTCCAATTTGTCTCCTAGGTATGTAAGCACTACCAATCAACTTTTGAAAGACTATTTTCATCCTTTCAGTAATTACTTTTGAAATGACTTTGTATAATGTGCTACAACATGCTATTGGGTGAGGATCCTTCATTGTATTATGCTTTTACCCTAAAAAACAGGACATATGAATGTGCGATTAAATTTTATAAGAAGTTTTAATTTGTTGAAGAATTATAAGGCTGCTTCTATAAGAAAATGATTAGTAAGGGACCAAGTTTTAAGGAAAAAGTTTACATTGAGAGCATCAAGCCTTAGAGTCTTGAAAGGATGTATAAAGTTTAATGCATTGGTCACTTCTTATATGGACATTGGTCTAGAAAGTAGAATCTGCAGAGATCTAAAATTGAACAATCTCTTCAATTAACCTAGGAGAGGATCTAGCAAGAGAAGGAGAACCAAAACAACTAGAAAAATAATGTACATCTTCATTAGGAATTTAACTTTGAGAAGTAAGAATTGTTCTAAAGCTAAAGATGGATAAAATTATGTTCATGGCATGTCTAGGAATTACAACTTCATGGAAAAAGGAGGAATTTATGTCACCTTCTTTAAACTAAGTTTCTCTTAATCTTTATCTCATCAGAGCAAAGTCATAATCCACAGCCTATGAAATGAAAAGTGTTGCCTATATTTTATTTAAAGAAAATCTGATGCTCCTTTTTTACCTTAGCTAGTTTCCTAACAAAGATGTAAATTTTGGTGCTTAAAAACTAACAAATTAGACCTTTCTTAATAGTATCAAAGATGTAACATCCCAATATCCCATGTTAGGGGCTAGGACCCCATAATAGTGTAAATGAGAGTATACTGAGAAATTAGAAGTGCATTTCATACATCGTATGTATTTAAATATGTAAATTGTATTGATTTTCATAACATAATTGTACATGTATTCATTAACATTTTTTAAGGTATAATTGACTTATAAATGCAATTAAAATAAAAATTGTGGTTTTTATGTGTTGAAAATTTATTTGGAGAGTGTCATTATTATTTTTGAATTTTTAGTAAATTTTAGAAAAATTTCAAAAAATTTGGGATATTTTTGGACTAGAAAAAATGTTGAAAAATGGACAAATGGAAGCGTGACACGTGGACTGATGACATAGTGACAAATGGCCTATATGCAATGAAGACATATGGTTGTGAATTATGGAATACACGTAGGTCATGCTTGGTTTGGAAGGGTACTGTAGCTTGTTTGTTCTTCATTGGAATCACCGAAAAATACCAAAACTCTTTCAATTATTCATCATCACCAAAACAACTTGTTGATTTTGCTTGAGTAATTGGCCAATGATTCTTACATCAAAGTAAGAATTTTAGTCCATATCAACTGCTGGAAATTGAGTTAAACCAAGTAAGTTGAGTTTTAAGTTTATGATATCGTAAATGGTTTTTAATGATGTTTGAGTATGTATGAATGAATTCATGCATGAGTGGGATAAGAAGAAGTGATTTTAGTAATAATTGGTGAATTAGAAAGTTTGTAAAAAGTGTTAACGAAAATCGGAAGATGCAGAAGATGGAAAGTGCAAAAACTTGGAGTTAACTGGAAAATTGATAACATGCATAAATAGTGATCTATTTTGATGTTTAGGTTGAATCTTGTATTTTTGATTTGTTGTATTATGTTGAACTGAAAGGGATGTAGAAAAGATGATTCACGCATAAGATGTGTTATTGTGCTTCAGGTAGGATTAAGATGATAGAAAAACATGGAATGAAGGTGGAAAGAAGATGGAAAAAAATATGTAGAAAAATATGAAATATACATGAATGATATACGATTTTAGATGTTTGTTTGTAATTATGGATTCTGATTTGTTATGGATGATCTGAATTGAATTGGGCTTGAAATGAAGAGAATTAGGGAAGATATAAGTTTGAAATGTGAGAAAAAATGAAAGAAGAAGAAGGGGACCTGTGTTTTGTTAATCTAGAGAGAGAAGAGAAGAGGAGTTGCACCGAAGGCTTACTGAAGGGAGACTATTCTGTACATCTTTTGTTCTTTTTGTTATAACTTCTTCTCTTGATATCTAAATGACATGGGATTTAAACCAACAAACTTATAATACATTGTTCTTTATCTCCACCAAAATTTATAGCCATCTAAATTAATTTGGAAGAGATTTATTGATGAGTTAGGATGAAAATGTTGAGGTGTGCTGGAATTTGATAACTAGAATGATTTCACCAATCATAATTTGATATTTTGATTATATCTTGATCAGTAGGTCTCCAAATAAGATGAGTCTTAATTTACGTTGAACTAGAGACATTTGGATACAATTTTTAAGGAGAAATTAAATTTTAATTATATCCCTAAGGGTCTTGAAATTTATCTTGAAATTGAGTCTTGACTTGGACTGTAACACTACCAGTGACAGAAATCATATCTTGTTGTTATTGAATAAATTGTATTGATGTAGGCTGAATCATACAAAAGTGTCTTCTCAAAAGTTATAGGTTATTCTCTTAGCTTTCAATTGGTATAAGGTTTGTAATTTTTAGATATTAGAATTAAGAGATATGAGTTGTAAAACTTTGAGTACATGATCATGCATTAGCCAAAATTTCAAATGTACTCAGTCTGTTGTAATTTGAGCATAACTCATAGAATAATGAACCAAATTGTATGATCTTGGTGTAATTAGAAATTGGAAATATCGGGGAACAATTATTTATAAGGAAGTGTTATTAAAAACTCCATCTTCCTTGTCATAATGATCATGCAAAGTTGACCTGAAAGTGGGTTTTGAGAAAAAACTAGAATGATTGATGAGTGTGTGAATTCTGGAAAATATGGAGAAATAATTTAAGTTTGCATCAGTTTATTCAAGATATATACACCTGAGAATTTTTCATTGAACATTCATACTAAATGATACATTTATAAATATGATTATTCAGTTAAATGAGCCATATAGTAATATGAAAATGTATTTGTTTGCATGTAAAAGACCAAGTAGAACGATCTCTTCTAGACATTACCGGGACTTCAAGGCAATAAGCGAAAGGGAGCAATTGTGAGTAACCTAAAATGATCACACCTTGAATTTTTTTGTTTATTACTGAATTGAATTTGATATTGATGAATGTGTAATGAATTTTGTACTGAATTCTAGACATGAAATGTCCGAGGAGTTTTGATGCATGATTAAAACATTGGAAGTGCTACTTGAATGAGAATGAGATTGACTACATGGTTCTCAACTTGAATGTTTCATACTGGACTTAGTCCAATGATTATTGTGAACAAGAACATGAATGTAAATGTAATTGATCAAATGTGATGACTAAAATTACGGAATGCATTTTATTCCAACGTATGAAATATAAAGGTAGATGTGACTGATGTCGTTAGTGAAAAAGAACTTAAAGCTCAGACATTCGTGACTAGAGCCCTAGGCTCAATGTGGACAAAGAGTCATGTATTCCCAATGGATAAGGGATAGTATCAAAGAGCCTGGTATCTATAACTGATATGAGATAGTGAAAAAGACACACAGTCACAATAATGAAATAAATGAAATCGAGTCTTATAACATTACATACACATATGATCTAAATAAATTGAATGATTGCAATGTTTTAAGAACTTTGTGTATGAAATATGTGGTTGCAATTTTTCAATGTGTATGTTTTGCAAAATTGTATTGAAATGATGAAATGTTTGAATTTTGTTTTTGAAATATGACAAATGTGATCAGGTGTTATGAAATATTACTTGACAAAAATCAAGTTGATGTGAATTACATGATGACATGATTTTTTGTGTATTGTATGACAAGAGTGAACCATCGAGGATGGTTACTATGATGACTCATCAAAATTGCAACGTTAATAATTTCAGGTTCGAGAGAGCGATGACCTATTTATAAGACTGCATAGAAGTGATTTTGTATAACTTATGGAGATCAGATATGGCTCAAAGGTCGGTCAACTGAGACTAAAGGAATAGTTTGTGTTATCTTTTATATTATCTTTTGTGATTCCTCATTTATGTAGCATACTGTGTAGACTGAGTTATTAATGCTCATAGGATGAAGTTATGCAAACGTGGATGTTGAACATAATGCTACAATGTAACTTATTGTTACCAATATAAAATGAGGAAATTTTTGCTTTTAGAATAATGTGTAATTTATGACTTAGCTTATAATGCCATGTTATAAAGTGAAGGTGAAATAGTTAACACACAATTTCTGTCGGGCATGTGCACGTGTATCTAAAGAGCGCAGGTGCATGTGTTAGATGGGAGTGGGGTATTACAAATGAAATCTACAAAAGTAGCTAAGAAATTATTAAAGTTGAATGGGTTTCTTCTAAGATCACTAGAGTTATTCATTTGAATAACAATAGGGAGAGATTTGACAAATTAGGATTAAGGAAGAAGACTTTGGAATGAGGTAAAGTTTAAAACCACTTAATATTGATGAAGCTACTATCTAGCTTCTTCTAGAGGAATGAATTAAAGGATTGCATATTGCTCAAAGTGAAAAAGCTTCCTCCAAAAGGGATATTAGTAACTAGTAATTCATTGACACAATTTTTTAGATCCTTACACTGAGTTATAGGAGAGAAGAAACCTTCAACTTCATAAGGAAACATGGTAGCATTGAAGTCTCCTAGTAGCATGTAAGGTTCACAGATTGTTAAGGACGTTTCCCTTAACTAGGCCAAAAGATAAGATTTTTGGAAAGCATGGTTGAAATTGTAGAGAAGGAGATAAATATGATAAGATTAAAAACTTTGATGTTGATTCGAAAGTGTATTACTCAATCCAACATTAGAGAATTCAATTCTAGATAAAAAAAACTAGTGTCCTTCTATAAGGATGAGTATTGTAATTGCCAACTAGTTTCTAAGACTTAGGCAAAAATTAAGAATGTCACATCTATCACATTTAATTCTAGAATCAATAATGCCTATAATCAAGGTTTTATTCTCTAAAAAGAAGTATCTAATTAGTATCTTTTTGGTTAGGGAGTTCATATCCCTAACATTCCAAGTAATGACAATCATTTGCATATACCAAAGGAAGAAGATCTCTTTTTTCCTGTTGGGCTTCCTCCTGCCAATGATAGTGAATTAAGTATTATCTTTCAACTTCTCCACTCCAATCTCATTACCAACATTATCCTTTTTTGTGCCACTCTCTTCTGTGTTGCCATCGGGAATGAGAGTAAGATCTTAGGGTTCCATTATGATAGAGTTAATATTATTAGTTTCTACAACATCATAAGAGTTAAACTTGTCTAACTTATTTAAAATATTAGTCATAGGTGTTTTTAGAAATTCTACTAGGGTAGAAATATCAACATTTATACTAGAAACAGAAAGGGACGTAGTAGTTACCTAATTAGTGTTATTCCTTTCTTCTATCCTGTCATGTGAGAAGCCTGATTTAAATACTTTACTTATAGGTTTCTATATTTTTTTTAAGGCCTTAATAGAAGGTCTCCAAGCATGAGTGATTTTAACTAGATCCTTAACTAATTCAAAGTTTTCATTTAGCCTTACGATGGGACACGAATCCATATTGATTGTTTGCCTAGAATTTTATAACTAGGAATGCTACTCTTTTGTCCAAGAAATCCTATAAGCATGGAACCCCATCTTTTAACTTCTACCTTAAAAGTATCTATTGGAAAAGCTACTACAATATTTTTAAGAGGGCAAAAGTTAAGTCTGATCTCGGAGCTGCTTTCTCTAACCACATGAGTCTAAGTTCCTAGTAGGAACTTGCTAATCTAGGTGCTCAGGAAAAGGAATAGGAGCTACAAGGAGACTAAGAGAAGAATTGGAAGGCACATTATTGGGGTAGGAAATAAGGGCGGGAAAGGCTCAAAGGAAGGCGCGAGAGTTATTGTATTGTCTAACATTACAAAAAATGGTAAGTAAATAAAGAGCAAAATATGAAAAAGAAAAGTCAACGAGAAAGAGAAGGAAATAGTAGAAAGAATGAGCAAGAAAAAGACATTAAGGAAAAGAAGGATAAGGTGTAAAGAAAAAAGATTGGAGCAAGAGACCATGTAGATCATGCAGTCAAGAGTTAAGGATAAGTAAAGAAGCAGAAGCTTCTCGTTTAACATCATAGTTTCATTCTCCACATTTACGCATTTGCTTGTCTTCAAGCAAATAAATCTCATTACTCTCAACTTAATAAGAAATAACTATAGGACAATGAATCAAAGATATTCATCTATATTCTCTATTATTCATTTAATTAAAAAGCTCATTGAATTGTTAATCATTTAGTTACTTACATCAAATTATAAATTAATCCAATTTACTCCACAATTCATCATATTTCAGCTCAAGTTACATCATTCCACTTAATGCATAAAATGAACATATATGAAAAAAATGTAAAAATCGTAAACATTTTCACACCCCTTATTAAAAACAAAATGTTAAATTTAAATAATATAAGAGTATTTATAAGCTTGTTTGAAAAGTCACCTAGCCTTTTTATGCAAGAGTAGACACCTTATTATGAATACCTCTAACTACTTAACTAAGTCAGTATCTCAAATGGCTATTAGTACCACTTTTTATCTTTAACCTTTTTATTGTTACAAAACCAACAAAGTGAAGTTATTTATGCTTCTTATTCACATACTAATATTTTTTAATGTATACAAGGTAATGACAATGCTAAAAAAGATTCACATTTAACCCGATGTATGTTTTGCATAAAGTATCTTAATGCAAATTAAGTATCTATTCTCAAAATTAATAAACTAAATTGAAATCAACTTAATCATTAAAACTTATAAATATTTGCCAAAATAAATAAAATCATAATCACAACCAAACTCATAATAAATCATCTTGATTAACATACCTTAGAAACTATTTCCCAAATTGTTCATTATTAAGCTAATTAAAAATTAGCAAATTTAACTGCTAAATCCCTCCCTTACACTTAAGTTGTACATTTTCCTTAATATAGAAACGTGTAAGAACAATAAAAATATGAACAATAAAAAACCTATAAGAATAATAAAAAATAAAGGATGGGGTAAATATAACTAATACTCTGCTGATAGTAAAAGATTTCTAGCCTTATCCAATGTCATAAGCATTCGTCCAATGCTAGTAAATTCTACTCTAAAGTAAACAATGATGTTGCCTTCCTTGCCTTTAAAATTCTATCAAAT
Source organism: Erythroxylum cassinoides (assembly GCA_027478405.1). NCBI lineage: Eukaryota > Viridiplantae > Streptophyta > Magnoliopsida > Malpighiales > Erythroxylaceae > Erythroxylum > Erythroxylum cassinoides. The sequence continues at coordinate 5,530,136 of JANIPM010000009.1, forward strand.
ATCAAGTAAAATTAGGACCATTAAACTAAAACTATAAAATAACAAAAATATTAATGAAAATCCTACAAACTACCTTTCAAAACAAAAAGGGTTGCTTCCTAGCCATTGCTTCTTTATGCTTATTGTAGCTAGACTTTTCAGCAACTCCTTCTTCAACCTAGATCTAAACCTTTATGTCATTGTTTAGACCATAAAAAACATAAAAGGGTTTAATTTTTTAGAATGTCTAAAGAAATTAATAAATTTCCATAAAAATATGTTAAAGCTCCCCACGCTTAGGTACGTGTAATCAAACATGGCATGATGGCAAACTAGGATTTTCTATATTCATATAGTTTATAAAAGTTTAGGAATTTCTATATTCGCGCAATCTATAAACAATGCCTTTATACTCTTTATTGCCTAACTCATCAGGATTGATTAACGGTTATACCTCATACACTCTTAATGAAGTTATAATATTATAGTTCATATATCTTTTACTAATGCTAATTAACCTTACTTTGTATACTTCAAAAGCAAATAAAATCTTTATAATTTTTAACCTTTTTCTTAAGTAGTACGTTATATAGTGAGATGTTCCCCCCTCTCCCTAAAGACATAACTATTAGGTATTGAATTGATGGGTAAAATAATAATAATAATTAATCAACCATACAAAAAATGTATTAATCATGATTTTGTTTGATGGTTGTAATTCTCCTTTTTAGTTTTCCTTCTTGCATTTTTGACTTCATTATTTAGTTTTAAATTTTTAGAAGATTTTTTATTTATTTCGTGACATTTCTTAAAGGAAGGGAGGAGCTCGTGGTTTCGTTTGTAAATGTAGTTTACTCCATCCTTTTACATAAATAATAGATCTAGCGTGTATATTTTTAATCTAGTGTTGATGTTTAAGATATGTTTAAACATATAATTTGCATTCATTAATATAGCAATATATTGTATGATAAGATTAATGCATTACTATTGTAATCATATTTTTAATATTTAAAGTTGTGAAAAATGTTTTCGTCGTGTAACTAGAATGAAGTTGATAATTTTTCAATTAAGTCCTCTTTTTATTAACATTTTTTCAATTTAGTCATTTTGCTATTAATAACTTTTTGTGAAGAATATTGTGTATTATTATGTTATTGTGTAATTGTAGTTAGTTAACTTCTTACGATGTTGTATATAAAGACCCCTTTACACTGTAGCATAATTAATTTGAGATGTTTTTTCTCTCACTAACCTCATCTCTCTTACTTTACTCTTCCTACTCTCTTATCTCACATCTTTATCACGACTCTTAAGATGGTATCAGAGCACTTCTTTTTCTTCAGATCTTGCTCATTGTTTCAGTGATAGTTGATTGACTTAACGATTGTCGTTGCTTTTCGTGGCTCATTTGCCTATTCTAAGCTGGTTTTGTTCAAGGAAGTTTATTGCTTGAAGATGGCAAGTTCGACTGACCATGTCTACGGCAGCGTTGGATCTGGAGCAGCGTTTCTTGGTGCGATTGATCCTCTGACTTTATCGAGTGGAGATCATCCTGGTATGTCGCTCACTACCGTTCAATTTACAGGTGTGGGATTTTTAGGTTGGAGTAGAACCGTAAAGATGGCTTTAGGAGCTAAGATGAAATTAGGTTTCGTGGATGGCTCCTGTGTTAAACCAGATCTTGATAATTCTGATTATCAAAGATGGATTAGATGTGATTATATGGTCACTTGCTGGATTTTGAACTCGATGATTCCAGAGCTTTCAGATTCGTTTCTATATGCTCAATCTGCCGAGCAATTGTGGAAGGAGATTAATGAAAGGTATGGTCAAAGCAATGGTCCTTTGATATATCAACTTGAACGTACATTGAACCAAATAACTCAGGAAAGCATGTCTGTGGCTACTTATTTTAGTAAACTCAAGAAATGCTGGGATGAGTTAAATAGTCTGATTGGTATTCCTATGTGTAAATGTGGTTGTAGTTGTGGAGTTGCTCAAAAGTTTATTGAAATGGACAGTAGGTCCAAGCTTATGCAATTTTTACTAAAGCTTAATGATGAGTATGAAGGAGTAAGGAATCAAGTGTTATCAATGGATCCCTTACCTTCGGTTAATCGAGCCTATTATTTGGTACAACAAATTGAAAAACAAAAGGAAGTTACTAGTCAAGTTGTAGATCCTGTTACATTTTCAGCCAATAATGAAGGTACTAAAATTTCTGGTGTGGCTGCTGGTGTGGTTTCAAAAGGATCCAAGAAGCATGGTAGTCGATTCTGTACTCATTGTAAGCAGGAAGGACATTTATTTGAGAGTTGCTTTGAAAGGATAGGTTATCCTTATTGGTACAAAGGGAAAAGAGGAAAGAAATTTGGTCGGATGGCTGCTCAAGTCAGCATTGCTGGTCCTGGTAGTGAGACTGAACAAGATACTCCACTGGATTTGCACAATGACAATGGGAATCAAGTGAATCAGCAGATGATTACCCAACTATGTCAGGAAATGATGAAAATACTTAAAGGAAAAGTTCCTATCTCACAAGACGCATCTGGTGCAAGTACGACCTATGCAGGTATTGTTCTTACCCAATCAGCTTTTTCTTGTTTGCACAATGATAGTCTGCATGGTAAATGGATTGTAGATACAGGAGCCTCGGACCATATGACCCCATCTCTTCATCTTTTCTCTTGCACCAAATCCCTTTCTCAGCCTATATTCATTACTTTACCAGATGGTTCAACCAAAAAGGTTACACTGGTTGGATCCATACCCATCACTTCCACTTTAACTCTGCATAATGTGCTATATGTTCCTGAGTTTAGGTACAATCTTCTTTCTGTTGGAAAGTTACTTAAATCTGAAAAACTCGAGGCACATTTTCATATTTCTTGTTGTACCTTTCAGGACCCTATCACTAGCAAAGTTGTTGCTGTTGGCAAAGGCATAAAAGGATTATACTACCTTGTGGCTGATTTTCATGATTCTTTTGTAGATCATTCTGTCCAATTCTTACAGAATTCATCCCATATGGAGAATTCTTTAGTTGATGTTAAGCATTCATGTCTTGTCACTCCAAATAATGTAGACTTGCATACTTTTCATGCAAGATTGGGGCATTCTTCAGCTTCTAAACTTTCTCATGTGGCTGATTGTAAACAGTTTGATATCAATAAATTGTTTTGTGATACTTGCAAATTATCTAAATCTCATCGAATTCCTTTTCCAAGAAGCACACATTCCTCTTCCATTATTTTTGAGCTTATTCAGATGGATCTTTGGGGACCGTATAAAGCTTGTAATCTTGATGGTTCAAGATATTTTCTTACTATAGTGGATGATTTTTCTCATGCTACTTGGACCTATCTTTTGCAAAGTAAGCAGCAAGTTAGTAGTACCTTTGTTTCTTTTGTGAAATACATACAAAATCATTTTTCAACAACACCCAAGTATGTGAGGACTGACAATGGTTCTGAGTTTATTAACTCACAATGTCGCCAGTTTATGAGAGATACAGGAATTATTCATCATAAATCAATGACCTATACCCCACAACAAAATGACATTGTTGAGTGAAAGCATAAACACTTACTTGACATAGCTAGATCTCTTAAACTACATGCCAATTTGCCTCATCATTTTTTGGGAGAGTGTCTTTTGTCAGCCACTTATCTCATTAACAAAATGCCAACACCCATTTTGCATTGGAAAAGTTCTCATGAAATATTATTTCACTCCAAACCCGATTATACTCATTTGAGAACCATAGGTTGTCTTTGTTATGCTGCTAAGGTGGGTCCAAACGGTGATAAATTCGAACCTAGAGCTCATAAATGTGTCCTTATAGGATATCCTCTTCCTCAAAAGGGTTATAAGCTCTTTAATCTTGAGAGACAATGTGTTTTGTTAAGCAGAGATGTTATTTTTTGTGAGACTGTATTTCCTTATAAACCTTCTTCCTCTATTCATCCTTTACCTTGTTCTAATAGTCCTCCAGTTCATGTTTCTTCATCTATTCATACTATATCTCCTTCTTTAATATGTTCTTCCACTGATTCTGTTGATACTTTTCTACCTGAGCATGTCTCTCCTCTTATTCATTCTTCTTCTCCTCCTACTGTCCACTCTACTTCTTTCCCTTCCATACCTGATTCTTTCTGTGCTCCTTCTCCAATTTTGCGTAAATCTCAATGACAAAAACAACGCCCCCATTGGTTACAAGATTTTGTTCTACATGCTAATGCCAACAATGCATTTTCTTCTTCCTCTTCCCACATTTTTTTCTAGATATCATCCTCTCTTTTCTTCTACCGATTTTCAACACCTCCCTCATGATTATGTGGTTTCGTTGGCTAATGTGTTTACAACTCATGAACCTGCTAACTTTCATGATGCTAGTCAGGATAAGCTATGGGTGGAGGCCATGGAGTTGGAGCTTAATGCTTTAGAGAGGAATGATACTTGGGAACTAACCACTTTACCTGCAGGCCATAAGGCTATTTCTTCCAAATGGGTTTATAAGATCAAATATAATCCAGATGGAACCGTTGAGAGGTACAAGGCCAGGTTGGTTATTAGAGGTTTTGATCAGAAGGAGGGTAAGGATTATAAACATACTTTTTCTCCTGTGGCTAAACTTGCTACTGTTAGAGTTGTCATTGCCTTGGCTACTGCTAGGACTTGGCCTTTATATCAAGTTGACATTAATAATGCTTTCTTGCATGGACATCTTGATGAGCAGATATATATGGTCCCTCCTGATGGGTATCATGCTGCCAAACCTGGTCAGGTTTGTCGTTTGAAGAAGTCTTTGTATGGCCTTAAACAAGCCTCACGCCAGTGGAATAAGGAGGTTACTAAGTTTCTTACTCACTTGGGTTATGTTCAGTCCACTAATGATTATTCCTTGTTTGTTAAGAGGGTGGGAGATCTCTTTACGATTGTCCTCATTTATGTTGACGATATTTTGATTACTGGTGATAATGATTCTGACATTGCTAGTTTGAAAACAGCTTTACATACTAAGTTCACAATTAAGGACTTGGGACTTGCACGGTATTTTTTGCGTATTGAGTTGCATAGGAATGAGCAGGGTACATTTTTACATCAGCGGAAGTTTATTTTGGATATTTTAACAGATGCTGGTTTGACTGGAGCTAAGCCTTGCTCTACTCCTCTTCCTCAGCATCTCAAGTTGTCTCTTACTGAGGGAGAACCTCTAGAACATCCAGAAGCTTATCGGAAAATTGTTGGCAGGTTGTTGTATTTGACCATGACTAGGCCGGATATTTCTTATGCAGTGCAACATTTGAGTCAGTTTTTGTCTGCTCCTAAGCTTCCTCATATGCAGGCTGTTACTCATGTCCTCAAATATTTGAAAGGTTCTATTTCTGCGGGGTTGTTTTATCCGGTGCAGTCACAGCTCAAGTTGACTGCATTTTCGGATGCAGATTGGGCCTCTTGCTTGATGTCCCGCCGTTCGCTTACTGGTTATTGCATTTTCTTGGGGCATGCGTTAGTTTCTTGGAAGACAAAGAAGCAATCCACTGTTTCTAAGTCCTCTGCTGAAGCTGAATATCGGAGTATGGCTGCTACCACTAGTGAGTTGCTTTGGTTGTCCTATTTGCTTCAGGATTTATCCATTCCAGTTCAAGTTCCGGTTACCTTGTTTTGTGACAATAAGGCTGCTCAACAAATTGCAGCTAATCCTTGTTTTCATGAGCGCACCAAACATTTGGACATTGATTGTCACTTCACTCGAGAGAAAATTCAAGAAGGTTTTCTTCAAACTGCCTATATTCCTTCCAAATTGCAACTGGCTGATCTCATGACCAAGCCTCTTGGTCATGATTCTCACCTGCAGTTATCTTCCAAGTTGGGTCTTACTATGTTCCCAACTTGAGGGGGGGCTGTGAAGACTACTGTGTTCTTTTATGTTATTGTGTAATTGTATTAGAGTTAATTAATTAGCTTGTTAGTGATTACAGTTAGTTAATTAGCTTACACTGATGATGTATATAAAGACATTTGTATACTGTAGCAGTTTTCAATGAAGTGAGATATTTTTTGTCTCTCCAAACTCATCTCTCTTACTTTACCCTCTTATCTCACATCTCTCTCTCACGCTTCTTAAGATAGACCAAATCTCACCCACCGTTTTAAAAGCCATTGAAGCCTCCAAAGTCTTTGTCATCATTTTCTCTGAACACTATGCTGATTCAACGTGGTGCTTGGAGGAAGTTGCAAAGATTCTTGAATGTAAGAAAATGAAGGGGCATGTGGTTATTCCTGTCTTCTATTGCGTAGATCCCTCCAATGTTCGAAACCAAACTGGGAGTTATGGGGATGCATTCGCTGAACACCAAAAGCTACTCAAGAAGAAGGCAAGAAGTAATGAACTTTTAGAGGATGAGATGGGAAAGTTGCAGAAATGGAAAACAGCTTTGAAAGAAGTAGCTAATCTATCTGGATGGGATTCGTCAGTCACCAGGTGACCTTTCTTGATTAATATGCCTAATTACTCTTATTTACGGAAGTAACGTGGAAATTGGATGTTTAACACCGTTTTTAGTTGCTGAGAATAATATACTACTCCAACATTAATGCTTAGCATTTATTATTACTATGTAGTCGTGCCTCATGAGAAGTAATGCTGGTAGGATTGGTAAAGGGACTCTGAAAACCAAATTACATCAGGGTACAGTGGTAATAATTGTATAAGAAAATAGGTGACAAACTTGAGACAACCGATCTTTCATTGCAACAGAACAGATTAATGTTAACATTCTTGTTTTCTTTTATAAAACAATGTAGTAGGTGATTTCAGACGGAACATCTATTTAGATTGTATCTTAAACCAGGCAGCTAAATTTCATTCATTTGCAGAAATGTGATAACTACCAAGCAATTACTCGATCTCAATATTGTAAATTCATGGATTAACAATGAGCTTTGTAATTTCAGTGGTTTAATTGAACATTTTATAGCTTTTTGGCTTCCTTTGTTTGATTCATAGCTTTTTAGGATTCTTGAATTATGATTGCTTATTTCAGTTTTATCTCCATGCCCTGTCAGGCCTGAGTCCCAACTTGTGGAGACAACTATTTATTGGCATATGGGGTATGGGTGGTATAGGGAAGACAACTATTGCTGAAGCTGTGTTTAACCACATCTGTCATCAGTTTCAAGGTTCTGGTTTTCTTGCTAATGTTAGAGAGGAACTAGAAAGACATTCTATAATGGAAGTGCGAAATAGATTCTTTTCAAGGTTTTTACCATATCCTACAGAAGAATGTACCTCTACAGTTTTAAACATCACAAAGGAACGACTTCCCTATAACAAGGTCCTTATTGTTCTTGACCATGTTGATAGTTCAATAAAACTGAAAGATTTTTTTTGTGAAGTTGTCGATTCATTTGGGAAAGGAAGTAGAATAATTATTAGTTATTACAAATCAAGACAAATAGGTACTGCTGAATGTTGTTGATAGTGATAGGATCTATGAGGTTGAGGATCTTAATGACCATGAAGCTCTTCAGCTCTTTAGCTTGAATGCCTTCAAGAAAAGTTATCCAGCTGTTTGCGTAGGACATTCATTGAAACTAGTTAATTATGCTAAAGGAAATCCGTTGGCTGTCAAAGTTTTGGGTACCTCTTTGTTTGGTAGAAGCGAAAAGGATTGGGACAGTGCCCTGGCAAGATTAGACTGATGGGGTTCCGCAAATTCACAGGTCTCAAGTAGTACAGTATAATATCGTCCCACAGGGAGTAATTGTGTAAGTACCAGACTTGGATCACTCAATTAATTGGACTAAGCGATTGGGTAGGATTGGGAAATTAAATTAAAAGAAAATTTAACTATCAA
>JANIPM010000009.1:5543203-5557763 GCA_027478405.1 Erythroxylum cassinoides
CCTATTATTTAAAATATATAAATATGAACCTTATTGTTATGTAACAAGTAAGAGTTATTCTCTAAAATATATAAATAGTGCCCCTTGTTACTAAGTGATGGTAGAACTTTTTTTTTACTTTATTTAAAACATTAATTATGTGACATTAAAGTTTGTTTTTTATTTAAAGATATAAAATAATATTATGCCAACATTTAATTTAATTGATAAAGAGTTGAGCTCCTCAAAATTTCCATTAATTTATGATTTGTTTTAATTATTTTGAGAATATTTTGGTTCACTTAAATATTGAGGTTCGGAATGTACTTACTTTAAAATTATTATTTATTATTATTATTTTAAATTATTAAAAAGAATAAAATTAAAAATTGACGAATTCAACTCTCATCATCAGTCATTATCTTTCATAATTTCGGTGGGCCAGCGAGTTCGCCACCTGTTCAGCCGACAAAGGAAGAAGATAAACGAAGCCGAAAGGATTCCATCGCGGCTGCCAAGTGGCAATTACTTTTGTAAATAATAATAATATTGTTATTACTATTTATATATACTATACCTTCACTTCTTCATGCGGAAAATTGCAAAGTTCATAATGGATGTGCATCTTCTCGGAGAAACCAGCTCTCATAGAAGGACCAGTGATACAGCCACTGCCTTTAACCGCCGCTCCGATGCCATCACTCATGGCACTCGTTATCAAAAGGCTGCTGCCCTCGTCGATCTGGTCTCTTCCTTTTTCTTTCACGTCGTTTTAACTCTGTTATGGATCACTACATAATGTTCTTTTATTTTGGTGTCACTAAGTGTTCTTGTGTTTTACTTAATGCTATGTGTTGAGCCAAGTGATTGTCTTGATTATATTTATCTTGTGTTCTGAATTTTGATGGTTGGAAAATGTGCTTTGAAGGCTGAAGATGGTGTCGGCCTGCCCGAACAAATTCTTGATCGACCAGATTTTGAGAGTGTGGCGAAGCTATATTTCGTCTTTATTCAGTTTGACATCCTTTGGACGCTAAATTACTTTGCGCTGTTAGTCCTTAATTTCTTGGAGAAGCCTTTGTGGTGTTCGAGTCGTGCCTGCAATGATAGGGACTATTACTATCTTGGGCAGTTGCCTTACTTTAGTGATGCAGAGTCTCTTATTTTTGAGGTAATTACTTCATATTCTTTGTTCGACAGTCATTCTTTTGTTAGTTATCTTAATGTACTGAATGATTAGTTGATGTGAATGTTGTTTACTGCTTAGAAGATCATAACTTGAGGAGTGATGGAATGCCCTTCTGAAAAGATTTGAAGTTTAAAATCTTGCTAGACTTGAGTTGGTAAATTTATTTTCAGTAAGGAGACATCTGAAGGTCTTATATTTTCATTCTCAAGTTTCCTGAAAAAGATAGTTGTGCATGCATAAAACTGGTAATATCAAAATCAGCTGTTTAAGGCCATTTCTCCCATCCAACAGTTTACCCTCTTCATCCCTTCTCCTCAATCTCTTTCCAGTCTCTTCCCTTTGCTTTTAAGCTTGGTTAAAACACAAGGTTGGTGTTGTATCCTTTTCTTTCTTTCTTTTCTATTTTTCATGTTGATTAAAAGGAACTCTTTCTTTTTCTCTGAAAGAGATACAATCTGCCAAACACAAACTGCCACTGCTTTTCTTTAACTATGTGATTAATTTTTGGAGTTAGTCCTTGCTAGGGGCTTCGTTGTCTTTTTACCAACTCCATCTAAAACCCACATATCAGAGTCGCATTTAGTTGAAATATAGCATAGTCACTTCTTGGATGATTGCCTACATTTGTCTAGATGATTCTTATTGGAAATAAGTTATGCTTGCTTTATTATGCCATGGATTTTGGAAATTTGTCTTTCCAAAATGAGCAACACTTGGTGTGCACACCTATGTGCATTTGTCCTTATCCTGACTGCTATATGCAATAATGGTAGTATTTAATTAACCTGAAATTCCCAAACAATGCTTGCAATGACACATATACTCTTTCAAGGAATCACGATTTGTGTACATAGTTTTCAAATCACATTTGAGTTTCTTTTCTTGTGCAGGGGGTGACTCTTGTTATACTGGTTGTGCATATTTTCTTTCCAATTTCCTATGAAGGGCTTTATATCTATTGGAAAAATCCTCTTAATAGACTGAAGGTACTTAGCTGTGGTTTCTTTTATTGAAACTGTTTTGTGATTGTTAGGCTAGGTGTTCTATAAATAATGAATTCTCGCTTGGTTCTTTAAAAAAATTATTTCTTTTTGCATTGTAATTGATCTCTTCATCTGAATGATATTTTGATCTTTGTTTCTTTTGATGACAATGGATAATGGATGGACTTTTCAGGTCATATGTTTATCAATTTTGGTTGCTGATTTACTAGTTTATACACTCTACTTGTCTCCGGTGGCTCTAAATTTCCTACCTGTCAGAATTGCGCCATACATAAGGGTTATCTTTTTCATAATCAGCATTAGGTACTATCATTAATACATGCATTTTCTTTAATCTATATTCACTTTGTATCCATACCTATACCATCTCTTTGAATCTAGATTTACTTGCACTACACAGGTTTCTATCACATTTCATGTGCATGTTGGATTGTTTCAACATAAGTTGTCCATTTTTTTCATCTAATTGTAGCTGAAATTAATGAAGGACAAATTAGTTTGATGGCATTGTAACTTGTTCTTCCTAAGATCTTAATGAAACTTGGTATCAAAAACATGCTTATATTGATCTAGAACCTTTTTGTACAAGTTTAGACTATGTATTCTTTTCGTTATGGCACTACTTCTATTAGCTAACAAGTAATATACAATAGCAAATCTAAATTTCACCCGCTATAAAATTTAGTCTATTAGATTAGGCACTCCTTGGTAGCAGATGTGAGGTACTACAAATGTTAGACACTACTTTTTCCTATTTAGTTTTATCTTTTTTCTTTTAATTTTTTTTTAGAATGAAGTGAAATTGAAAATTATTGTATTGCTATCATTTTAATCATATATGTGACCTTAAGAATGCTATTTTCATATATGGGCTTTTGTTAATAAAGTTTTGATTGCCATGCTAGCATATGAGCTCTTTTCATATTTTTTTTCCCAATTCATTCATTTGGTGTTTCATTGTTGGTACATAGAAGCATGATATATTTTCTTACTTCTGATGGAAGTAATGGTCAATGAGATGTCATGTTGTCAACAATTTTTGCAATTGTTAGTATCACTGTGGTGCAATTTGAGATAAAATTTTTGGTTCAAGGGATAATGTATTCCTTGTGCATCCTTATTGTGGGAAAAAAAAGTATTTCCTTCAACTATCACAACAGGGAAGAAATAGTGGTAGATAGGATATTATATTTTATTTGAGTTTTAGTAACCTATCAGTAGTAGGAAACTGTAACATTTAAAAGCAGTCTATATGAGAGAAAGATGAATACATAATTTAAACGGATTGACCATAAAGGCTTACATCTGCAGCCCAAAAGACTAAGGACTAGATATTTATTACTAAATTTGTCTACATTTAAACATTAGGTCATTATTAATAAGGAGCAAGGATGCACATATTAGTTAATAGTAATTCTTTGTTTCTAGAATAGTATCATAATATTGAAGTAAAATGTTTTGACAAGAAGTTATGAATTAATATTGTTTAAATTGATCACTTGATAGGAAGTGATTCAATTGCTTTATTATCTCTTTTCTTTTTTGTCTATAATCTAGATATTTATGCTGTCTGATGTTATCATTATTTTTAGACTTCAACTAGTGATGAAATACATTAAATAGATACTTGGAAGCGACAAATGTGCACTTTCACATGTCACAATTATTGAGATTGTGTTTTAATTGTTTTGGTTATCAAGAAACTTCAAGTTCGTAATATTTCCTCTCCTTTTCTTCATCAGGGACTTGCAAAGAAGCATACTTATTTTGTTTGGGATGCTTAAAACATACTTCAATGTCTTGGTTCGTTATATCGCTTTTCAACTTTACTTGTGCTGCTGATAGTTATAATAATTTATTATTGATTTCTTATGTAGTAGTTTGGTATTATTTTCTAGGATTTTGCACAATTTTTTTTAATATTCACACTATGTTGTCTTGCTACTTTGAATTATAGGCTTTGTGGCTTTTGTTTCTTCTATTCTCAAGTTGGTTGGCCTATGTCATGTTTGAAGATACCCAACAGGGAAAATTAGTATTCACTTCGTATGGTACGACACTATATCAAATGTTTATCTTATTTACTACGTCAAACAATCCAGATGTTTGGATACCTGCTTACAAGTAAGTTGTTCTGACAAAAATTGTTTATTTTTCTTAGTATTTTGTGTTACATCTTTCTTATTGGTATTATATATATGTTACATATTACATGAGTCCATATTTATAAGGAAGAATGATATACATAGTAGGTAATATTATGTCATGATATTTGAGATTCTAAAATTCTAGAATTCTAATTTTAATTTTGGTATTTAACACCAACTTTTAGTTACACTATGTAGAATGTAATTAAAAAACAATAATTTTCCCATTACTAATCACATTCCATAACCTAGATTAATTGTCTTTTTTCATTTTTAATTCTAAAGGGAAAGGTGACAATGCTAACTTGTTTATTGGATTTTTTGATACCAAATAAACACGGATGCTTATATTGAACTTGTTCACCAGTTATTATCTCTAAACTTTGTATTCTATTTTTGGTTATTAATTTCTTCCCATATTAATAGTTTGTGGAGTTATCATATAATAAGAAACTTGGAATTTGTTGATTTCTTAGGGGGGAAAAAATACAGTTCATATTCAAAATTTGACAGAAATATATGCTTTATTTTATAGATTGCCGAATTTAGTACTTGATTTAATTGACTCTATTTGTAAGATTAATGTTCCACCCTTTTGGCTATGGGTTAGGTTTTTGATACAATAGATGCGTTCATTCTTTGAAGCGAATTATGTAAAGCCAGTGGAATTATTCTTGTACTCATTTTGTAATTATGTGTTCTAATATATGAAACTAAAGCTTTATTAGATTTTTGTCTTCTCAAGAGATTGTTAAATTCTACAGTCAAATGAAATAAGGCCATTACACAGATTCGACTGAACTTAGTAATAAAATTTGAAATTGTCTCGTAAAACATCTATAATTGCAATATGATGTAGTTATATTTTTCCTTTTGTTTATAAGAGTTTTGAGATAGTACATATATGGTTTTGTTAGTTGAATAAAGGTTTATTTCAATTTTGAATGAACGACTTCTTTTTGGTGATAGATTTGGTTGAATAAATCCCTATATCAATCTTTTCTAAATTCTTATGCAGGGCTTCACGATGGTATTGCCTATTTTTTGTTCTTTACGTGCTACTGGGCGTTTACTTTGTCACTAACTTGATCCTTGCTGTCGTCTATGACAGCTTCAAAAGTCAGGTAAAATCAAGAGATATAGGCATATTCCTTACTACTGTTATGATGACGTTTTCTTGTTCTCAACTCTTTTCTGATCTTTCTGTCTATTTTGTCAACTAAAAAACACATATAAATATACATGCTTGGCTATCTGTTATGACGATGTTTTCTTGTTCTCAACTCTTTTCTGCCCTCTCTGTCTATTTTGTCAATTAAACAATACATATAAATATACATGCTTGGCTATCTTCTTTTGTTGTAGCTGGCAAAACAAGTGTCTCAAATGGATTGCATGAGGAGAAGGATGTTGACAAAAGCCTTCAGTCTAATTGATAAGCAGGTAAGCTTGATATCACTTTGTTGGTTGGACATCTCTTACCATCCTTTTCAATTGGCTGTCTGCACAATTTTTGTTATCGTTTCAGTCAACCTTTATGGGCTCTTCATCTATTGTTGAGAATTATGGAGATCCTCCAAAATTTACTGTTATTATGTTGTGCATAGAGGAAAATTATATTATTCTGTAGTGGAATATTAGTTAAACCTCTTATACCAAAAACCAATTTGGATATCTTGTTTTGTGAAAATAGTATTAGCTTATGTTGCCCCACCATTTAAAGCGTAGTTCATAATAGACATTTTAGTGTCTCCTCTCTATAATTAGCAGTATCCAAGTGTCTAAAGAGAGTAGAATAAGTGCAACTGCAAAGTTGGAGTTACACTTTTGTTTTACTTATTTGGAGGAATAGACTCACATGGAACATCCATCAAGGAATTGAGAACATTTTAGTTTCTGACGTGTATGATGGAATTACTTGATTGGATTAATGTACCTTATGGGCTTATAAGAAGTCTTCTTCTTGCGATAGTTTTGCAACTGTTCTCCAAGTAGGCAGAAAACTTGGTTATAAGCTGCAACAAAATTACTTTCTTTACTTTGAACTTCAGTACTTCATTAATATACACATCTAGAGGAAGGCCCTTGTTTATTTATCTGGTAAGATAAGCTTCTCAAACAATACCTGCACCCTAAAAAAAAATTATTTATAATGTCTTGGATCCACTACAGATGCAGTCTTTAGTTTAGCTTGCATATGCATGTGTTAGATATTTGTCGTGCTGTATTCGTTATGTATACAGTGTTTTAAGGGATATAATTATTTTCTGCTCTCATCAGTTTTCAAAATTTTTCACCGACTGTAGCACTGCCTCTTATGTTAATTGCTTGACCTTTATTTGTATCTATTGTTGTTAATTCTCAACAGAATATGGGATTTCTTAATAAAGAGCAATGCATTCGACTATTTGAAGAACTGAATAACTACAGGTATTAATGGTACAACCTTCTTTATGACACTTTCAGAACATTCTCTTTCATTCAGTGCATGATCTCCTTGAGTTGATTCTATTGATGGATAGAGAACTAATAATATGAATATGCGCCAGTAAGTATTATTAAAATCCACATTATTTTAATGATAATGATGGAGGATAATTCCTATGTTGTTTAAAACTATTATCTTTAACATGTATGCTTTCACCCAGAATGTGAAATCTTATTTGTATGTTGGAGAATCAAGGATACTTGAAATGTGATATGTTTGGGATTTTTTTGGTCAATTTAGAGGACAAGATAATTCAGGCTTTTAGTAAAAAAGAACATGCTTAATAGATGCATGGAGTTCGGACTAGTGCATTGAAAATTCATAACTATATGAGCTTGATTCGATGTTTAAAGTAGATGTATGCCATGTTACCGTTGCTTTGAAAGGTTTTTTGCATGATTTGAACCTTTCTATTCATGAAGTTAACAAGTAATATTTTGGGAAAAGCTGTAACAACATTATGTTAGGAGTTACAATTACAATAGGAAAGTGTATCTGTGAGTAAATCATGGGATAACTACTATATCCCATGATTTACTCTATCACGTTATCACATCCTTAACACCCCCCTCAAGCTGGAGCATAAATATCAATCATACTCAGCTTGTTGCATATATAATCAACCCGATTCCCCAGTAATGTTTTGGTACAGATATCCGCTAATTGCTCTCAAGTACACACGTGACTTAATGCAATCAAATTTTAATGAACTTTTGCCCTGATAAAATGGCAATCAACTTTGATGTGCTTGGTTCGCTCATGGAAAACATGATTCTTAGCAATGTGAAGAGCGGCTTGACACCATAACTCCATTGGAATTTTGTAAACGATGCCTATCTAATCAAGTAATTGTCTTAGCCACATCAACTCACATGTGGTTTGTGACATAGCCCTATATTCCGATTCAACACTTGATCTAGCTACCACTGTTTGTTTCTTACTCTTCCAAGAGATCAAATTCCCTCCCAGAAACACACAAATAAGCTGAAGTGGATCGTCTATCACCGGACACCTGCCCAATCTGCATCTGAAAATGCTTCTATCTTTCTATGATTATGATTTGAATAGAGTATACCTTTTCCAGGAGCCCGTTTTAGATATCTCAAGATATTCATTAGTGCATCCCAATGAGATGTGCGTGGTGTGCTTATGAATTGACTTACTACACTCACACAATAGGCTATATCTGGTCGGGTCATAGTGAGATAGTTAAGTTTTCCCACTAATTGTTGTTATCGCTCAGTGTCCTCAAGCAATTCTCCATCTTCTACATTGTTATAACTCTAGCCAAATATACTAGAGTTTTACTATACTGATATTGATAATAATAGCCGTATAAGGCAATTACAAGGTGATTCACTATGAATGCCTTGTAACCAGAGCTGAATAAGCTCCTCAGAGAGAATAGAATCTCCCTGTCACAATACTTTCACTCTTGCTTCTTTCCCGAATGCCCCCCTCTCTCTCTGCCCCCTTCTTTTTATCCTAGCTGGCCCCTAGTACATTCGGTTGTTCCCTAGTGCCCCATCAACCCTCCCATTCTAACTAACTCTGACATTATTCCCTTCATTCCCCACGGCCGTCTCTTTCTTTTCTGCGTGAATACCATCCTAGCCCCTGTTCTTCCTTCTAGAACAATTCTCTCCCTCACCCTCGTAGATCCTAACATACACTAATCTGGTCGGGTCATAGTGAGATAATTAAGTTTTCCCACTAATCGCTATTATCGCTCAGTGTCCTCAAGCAATTCTCCATCTTCTACACTAAGTTTCAAGTTTGGTTCCATAGGAACTTCGAGAGGTTTTGCATCAATCATTCCAATCTCTGTTAACAAATCAAGAACATATTTTCTTTGGCAAATAAATATTCCTTTCTTACACCTTGATACTTCAATGCCTAAGAAATATTTAAGTTGCCTTAAATCTTTTGTTTGAAATTGACTTTGTAGGAAGTCTTTAAGCATTTATATGCCTCTCTCATCACTACCTGTGATAATTATATCATCCACATAAACCAACATTAATATCAGTCCTACATTTAGTCTTTTGCCAAAATAAAGAATGATCATAATGGCTTCGCTTTAAGCCAAAGCTGATAACAACTTCACTTAATCTCCCAAACCATGGCCGTGGTGATTGCTCTAAACCATATAGAGACTTTTTCAATTTGCACACTTTATTACTCCCCCCTGAGCAACAAAACCCGGTGGTTGCTCCATAAAGACCTCTTCTTGCAGCTCACCATGAAGAAAAGCATTCTTGACATCAAGTTGGATTAAAGGCCAATGGGAAGACAGCTAAGGAAATAAGTAGACGATCAGAAGACATTTTGGCAATTGGAGAGAAGGTTTCCATATAATCAATACCATACATCTGAACATAGCCTTGAGCTACTAACCAAGCCTTCAAGCAAGCAACAAAATCATTTGGATTCATCTTGATAGTATACACCCACTTACATCCAACTGCCTGATTCCCAAGAGGTAATTAAACTAAGTCCCACGTTTGGTTAGCATCCAAAGCATCCATTTCTTCCTGCATTGCTCGTCTCCACCCCTCATGAGAGAAAGCTTCATTTATAGACTTAGGAACCGCAATTGAGTTTAAGGAAGACATAAAGGCACTAGAAAAAGGTGAAAGAGACTTATAAGAAACAAATGAAGATATAGGGTATTTATAAGAATGTTTACCTTTGCAAAGAGCAATGCGTAGGTTGAGACTTGAATCTCGGGAGGACACAACTGGTGGAGGCGGAAGTTCTTAGAATTGTCATCAACTTGCGAATCCAGATAACGGGGGGATCTGCAGAAGGACGAGATCGTCGAGGATAAACTTGGGTGATAGGGGGACAAGGGAGTGGAATGTCCAAAGGAGGGGAAACAAACTCAACCCGGTGAACTTGATAGATAAGAAAACCATCCTCAGGGGAATAGGGAGACTGCACATTTATGAAATATGGAGTATTTTCAAAGAAAGTGACATCAGAGGTCACTAAATAACGATACAATTCAGGAGCATAATAGCGATAATCTTTTTGCAAGCGAGAGAACCCAAGGAAGATACATTTTAATCCTTTAGGATCAAGTTTGGAGACAGATGGATGTGTGTTATGTACAAAGCAAGTACAACCAAAGACACAAAGAAGCAAAGAAAAGAAGGGTTGCGAAGGAAACAAAATAGAAAATGAAACTTTACCATTAAGGACAACTGAGGGCATGCGATTAATAAGATAGCAAGCAGTGGAGACAGCATTAGCCCAAAACTCTTTTGGGGCTTGCATTTTGAATAACAATGCCCGAGCAACTTCCATAAGGTGTCGATTCTTTCGTTCAGCAACTCCATTCTGTTGTGGGGTAACAACACAAGAAGATTGATGAAGGGTACCTTGTTGTGACAAAAAAGAAATAACGGGGGCAGAGAAATATTCCTTGGCATTATCACTGCGTAATATTTTACTTGTGGAATCGTGCTCAGTACAAATCTCAGCACAAAAGGTAATAAACACATTGAATATCTTAGAAAGACTTTTTATTAAATAGAGCCAAGTATTGATGGAGAAATCGTCTACAAAAGTAATAAAATAACGAAACCCCAAGTTTGACACAATGGGACTCAGACCCCAAACATCAGTGTGCACAATTTCTAATGGGGCACAACTCTCTTATTGACTCTAGGAAAGTGAGGAAAACGTTGATGTTTGGCAAATTGACATGACTCAACACTCAATGGAAGAAACTTGAACATCAGGACATAGACTCTAAAGCCTTCAATGAAGGATGACCAAGACGACAATGTAGGATATCTGGAGAGACGATATTAGAACAAGCCGTGGGACTAGGATCGTGAACTAAATGAGACTCCAAGATATATAGGCCGTTGGACTCTTGACCTCTACCAATAATCTGTCTCATCCCAAGATCCCGAAAAAAAGAACATTGTCTGGGTAAAATTGTACACAACAATTGAGGGACTTGGTAATTCTACTAACAGATAATAAATTAAAGGGGAGGTCAGAAAGGTAAAGAACTTGAGATAGAGGGAGTTTCAAAGAGATAGTGGCAGTGCCTTTGCCAAGTACAGAAGCAGCAGAACGATTGGCTAGAGTAACTGTGGGTAAGTTGTTCAACGGGGTAAAATTGAATAGAATACCTGTGTCTCCAGTCATGTGGTCAATGGCTTCGGAGTCTATTACCCAATCATAAGGAATGGAGGGCAAACATCTAGTGAGAGTACCTGTATGTGCTAATGTGGCAGCGACATTAGATGAGGAAGAGTTCCTTCTCATAGCTTGAAATTGAGTGAAAGCAATTAATTCTTCTGCGGTCAGAGTGATGGTCTGAGTTTGCATCTCCTCCTTCTTGCGGACAATTGGCTATTACATGGTCAATTTTCTTACAGTAAAAACAAGATCGAGTTCTTGTGTTCTTCTTCTCGCATCTCTTCCACCACGACCCCCCACATCTTCCTCCTCTATCTCCTCAACCCTCCTCTATTGGAGAAAATAATTGCAAACGCAGCATTTTTTGACTTGGATTCTCCAGGAAACTCAGATGTAGTCTTAAGAACTCAATGATATGCCTCAGTTAGAGTTAATTGGTCCACTCTAGTAAGAATCTGGGATCGGATATTGCTATATTCTTCTCCAAGACTCATAAAAAAGTCCATAGCCCTAGCCCCAATCTGATCAGGTTGTCTCTGCATTTCTTCCATGTTGGCTGTAATGGGCATCACCTGTTTTAATTCTTCAATTAATTTTCTAAAAAAAATTTCTTTTCTGTCTTCATAATATCATGTATTACCTTATACATGCGAGACGAGTCAGCTTTGCCATGATATAAAGATTCCAAATGATCCCAAATCTCCTTAACTATGTTGCAATGATTTACCATTTGTAGGATCGTAGGATCCAATGTTTGTCTTAATAGGCTAAATAACCTTTTTTCATCTCTAATCCACTGTGATGTAGTGTGTTCATCTTGTGCAGAAACGTCAATCATGAGATGGTCTTCCTTCATCGCCCCCACATAAATGCCTCTACAGATTTACGCCACTTAAGATAATTG
This sequence comes from Erythroxylum cassinoides, assembly GCA_027478405.1. Taxonomy (NCBI): domain Eukaryota; kingdom Viridiplantae; phylum Streptophyta; class Magnoliopsida; order Malpighiales; family Erythroxylaceae; genus Erythroxylum; species Erythroxylum cassinoides. The sequence goes on from JANIPM010000009.1 coordinate 5,555,073, forward strand.
TTGGCCCATTCTACTTTCCAATCACAGATTTTGGTTGGAGCAGGGATTAATTCTGCCACTACCTTACCCGGAAGAGCTCCATCATTGCCCTTTCAATTTCATCCATATTAACTTTCTCAACGTTACTTTTGGTCTTCTTTGGATCACTAGTTTCCATATTTGGTGGAACGTCAACTCAACTCTCCAATGTCTCCTTGTCAACCACCTCTGGCTGTTCACTCGTCGGCATCGACCCCCTTAGGTTGCACGACGACCTCTAGCTGTTCTCTTGTTGGAGTCAACCCCCTTAGGTTGCACCTCTCTGGTGCCAATAATAGCGCGGCAGCTGCCACTGCATAGTGGTGCGACGTCACCAGTTGCACATTACCATACTCTCAACTCACGTTGGCGCTCAAATTACCCGAATTGAGAGACTTGAAAGAACCAACCAGTCCTTAACTAGAGGTATCATTCCTATTTGAATTGAATTGAAAAGAAAATTTAGGGTTTTGGGTGAATTTGGGAGTTAGGGTTTCAGGATAGAAGTGATTTTGAGAACCAGGGGAGTTAGGGTTTTGGGATAGAAATTGGAATTAGGGATTTTGAGAATCAGGCTCTGAAACCATGTTGACGAAGTTAACAAGTAATATTTTGGGAAAAGCTGTAACAACACTATGTTAGGCTGATAATTTGTATATATAATTAGGTGTTACAATTATAATAGGAAAGTGTATCTGTATCACATTATCACATCCTTTTAACACCTTCTATTGCATTATGATTCACCATTTGTGATGTCTTTTTCTTTGTTTAATAATATTTTTTTTAAAAGAAAAAATTTGTCAACATGGCATAATTTTTTAATTGTGACGTGGTTTTGTAGTTGGAATAGAAAAATGATTCTAACAGTCATAAAGAATACTGATATGCTAATGTTGCCAACTTACACTGGATAAATTTATTGATAAGGGTACTTGCACTTTTGTTCAACCATCATCATGCCTTTTATTTTATTTATATGAACTTATTTTCTGATTTTATACATTATTTGATTACCTTAATTTGGCAATTCATGCATGGAAGTACCTTTTCTTTCATTGTCAGGATTCTTGACTTTAATTTTTTTTGATGTGCATATTTGTGATAGAATAATCCTACCTTTCATGGTCTGGCAGGACTTTGCCAAAAATCCCCAGGGAAGAATTTGAACTGATATTTGATGAGCTGGATGATAGTCGTGATTTTAAGGTTAGTTTTGGGTATAAACTGTTTTATTTTATTTTGGCAAAAATGAAATAATTACAGATAGAGAAATGAAAGTCTGTACATTCTACATTCTCAACCATGTACAAGAATGGCTATAAACATTAAGTTTATGGTGTTTGGTGGAGGCTATTAAAATACTGTTTTTTTAAATATATTGTTCCTATAACTGCAAACTTATAAGTAGTGCAAAATCTTCTTGTTGTAGACAAGTTGGAATTAATATATGGACTATCACGTAAAAGGAATAGGAGTAGTGCAAAATTGCATGTTGGAATTCATCAGCTAAGTCTCGTACAAGGAATAGGGGACAACTATTTATTAGCTCTTTAATATGGATTATCACATGCATAAAAGGAAGTTCCATAGCGATACTAGTGCTGCTTTTGTACTAGAATGTTGGAGGGACCTTTATGCAAAAGAGCATAGTTTATAAAAGAAATAAAAAGAGGGCAAATTAATCAATTACAAGTTCTAATTTGGTGGGATGAAGAGTGGGAGTTGTGGTGACAACAAAGACAACAAGGGCTAAATTAGTTTATGCTAGGTTTTCCTTATTAGATAGGAAGTAGTAAGCTAGTTATATTATCTTAGTTGAAGATGTTGACTAGAGTTATTAGAATTGATTTTGTATTAATTAGGATTGATCTTGTATTGATATGTTTATTATTGCTCCTATAATCTCTCTTATAATTGAGAGATTTCCTATAGTTAATAGCTAGATTACTTCCTAAATAGTCCTAGGAAGTTTGCATATAAACCTAGTTAAACCTTGTTCCTATGTACAGAAATATAGTGAATACAAATTCTGTTCAACACATTCAACATGGTATCAGAGCCCTATCTGATTTAGGGACTGTTGTTTTATTTTTTTGACTGTTCTTCACCGGCTGAGTTTGTACTCGCCCCATACAACAACGTTTTTTCTCTCACCACCCACCTAGATTGCTTTGGCAGTGACCGGTGACCACCATCATGAAAGACCCGACGTCAACCGGACCTCCACACACCGCCACAGCGTCCTGCCGTTTCCGTGCGTGGGCACCACGTGCCGCCCTCCGGCCGGTATTTCACCCCTGTTCTTTCTCCATCAGGGTCGCCGGCTTCTTGCCTCTCCTCTGGTGGTGTCAAACGTACCCTAATCTTCCGCAAGTTCCCTTGCTTCCTTGCTTCTCTTCGGTGTAGTATTGCTTTTGGTCTGTCTGGTAACGTTTCTGCCCATATATACCACCAGCACAATTTTTTAAACAGCTTCTATTTGTTTTTCTAAGTAACACTAAAGAAGATGGAAGGAAAGAAAGTAATTATGTTGAGTTCCGATAACCCTTCAGTTCAAATTAGTCCCGTAAAACTTGATGGAACTAATTATCTTGCTTGGTCAAGATCTTGTTTGATGTTCATCAAAGGTAGAGGATTACAGGGTTACATTAATGATGACAGTAAGAGACT
>JANIPM010000009.1:5559354-5571042 GCA_027478405.1 Erythroxylum cassinoides
GTCTCGACAGCTGTGGTCTGGGTGAGGTTTCCCGACCTTCCAGTGTCGCGGTATCATCCAGCCATTCTACAAGCCATGGGTAACCTTGTAGGCACAACAGTGAAATTGATTCCACAACACAAAAGCAACAACGGGGGAAGTTTGCCAGAGTTGCTGTTGAAATTGATTTAACTGACCAGGATTTCCAAATGGAACCAGTTGTAGAGTCTGAACTCCAGGCTAGGGCTGACCACCCCTGAGGACTGTGGTGTTTTTTCTCCTCCTCTTATACTCATGTGGAATTGTCAGGGTGCGGGAGGGAAGCTTCTCAAACCCGTCTTAGCACATCTTATTCGTACTCATAAACCGTGCATGGTCGTCTTGGTGGAAACAAGGATTAGCGGCAGCCGTGCAGACAAAGTCATTCGTAGGTTGGGTTTTCAACAATCTTACTGTGTAGAAGCCGTCGGTTTTTCAGGGGGTATCTGGCTTTTATGGCGGGAGTATGTTGAAGTCCATATTTTGGCCTCTACTCGGCAGTTTGTGCACCTGTCTATACAAAAGGAAGATATTGACTTTGTATTTACAGTCGTCTATGCCAGCCCACAAAACCAATACAGAAAATATTTATGGAATAACTTGCTGCAAATTAAACGAATCACGATGGGCGCATGGCTGCTTGGCGGTGACTTCAACGCGAAGCTGGAAGCAAGAGACCAACGTGGGGGCTCTCCTACAAGTAGAATAGTTAATAAAGCTTTTCAAGACTGTATTCACAGTTGCCAGCTACAGGACCTTGGTTATAAAGGCTCACGTTACACCTGGAGGCAGGGGACGATTGCGACACGGTTAGACCTAGTATTTTGCTCCCCGGAATGGCATGATTGCTTCTTTAATACCACAGTAACACATCTACCTTATCTTAAATCTGATCACCGACCCATTTTAATCAAAATCCAGACGCTAAACCCACAGTCCACAGTTCACCGTCAGTTTCGTTTCAATACAGCATGGCTTGCGCATGAGTCTTTTGGAGCATTGGTGCACCAGCGCTGGCCCCACGAACCCCATAACTTCAGTGCTTCTCTTAGTCACTTTGCAGGAGACCTACAGGAGTGGCACAATTACTTGCCCGCTTAGCAGGCATCCAGCGTGCCTAGGAGATCCGTCATTCTGACTCACTCCAGCATTTGGAGGAGTTTCTTACCAAGGAGCTTGAACAAGTGTTAAGTGAAGAGGAATTATACTGGTATCAGAAATCCTGATCCCAATGGTTAGTTCACGGAGACAGAAATGTTGAATAGAGTTATTAGAATTGATTTTGTATTAATTAGGATTGATCTTGTATTGATATTGCTCCTATAATCTCTCCTATAATTGAGAGATTTCCTATAGTTAATAGCTAGATTATTTCCAAAAATAGTCATAGGAAGTTTGTATATAAACCTAGCCATTCCTTGTTCCTATGTACAGAAATATAGTGAATACAAATAAACTTTCAACATGGTATCAGAGCCCTATCTGATTTAGGGACTGTTGTTTTTATTTTTCTGGCATTTCTTCACCGGCTGAGTTTGTACTCGCCTCAACCAACAACCATTTTTTTCTCACCACCCTCCTAGATAGCCTCAGCAGTGACCGGCAACCACCACCGTGAAAGACTCGACGTCAACCGGACAACCACGCGCCTCCACGCGCCGTCGCAGCGTCCTGCCGTTTCCGCGCGTGGGCACCACGCGCCGCCCTCCTGCCGGAATTTCGCTGTCGTTCTTTCTCCTTCAGGTTCGCCGGCCTCTTGCCTCCCCATTGGGGGTGTCACACGCAACATTCAGCCACCTTGCAGTACCCTTGCTCTCTTGTCTTCTTTCGGTGATTTTTTGTTCCTGGTATTTTTCTGCCCACATATCCTATTTTTTTGGAGATTCTGATTAATATTGGAGAAGATGGAGGGAAAGAAGGTAATTATGTCGAGTTCCGATAATCCTTCACTTCAAATTAGTCCCGTAAAACTTGATGGAACTAATTATCTTGCTTGGTCAAGATCTTGTTTGTTGTTCATCAAAGCTAGAGGATTGCAGGGTTACATTACTGATGACAGTAAGAGACTCGACGTCAATACTTCGGATTATAATCAGTGGGAGTCCGAAAATTCACTCGTCATGTCTTGGCTCATAAACTCAATGAAACCGGAGATTGCTCGGACATACTTGCTACTTGATATAAGGTGAATAGGGTGGCTTATACACTAGGACTTCCTGAAGGATTGGCCATTCATCCAACTTTCCACATTTCTCAATTGCGGGGTTTTGTATTCGAAAGCATGCCCACATCGTGTCAACTGCCCACGGCAATGAAGGACATGGAAAGAATTCCAGTGGCCATTTGGGGAAGAAGAATGGTGAAGAAGCATAATAGAGCAGCCACGCAAGTATTCGTACAATGGCAAGGAGGAACTTGAGAGGGGGCTACGTGGGAAATGTTTTACAAACTTCAGAAGAGGTTCCCGGACGTCAATTTGATGGATAAGGTGATTCTTGAAGACGGAGGGGATGTTAATAAAACTTGAGTTGCATGGATGCGAGAGGAAGAAGATAGGAACGGCGTCGTACATGACATGTTATGAATAAGCCAAACGCAAGCGTAGGAGCAACGGACGTATCTCAAACTCCCGTGATAATAGTCTGGAATATTCTAAGTACTGTAGAATATATCCATTGTAACAGAATGTAAATGGCAGGCAATCAGTGAATGAAATTCTGAACCTTTCTCTTTCTTCTCTTTCCCTCTCTGTTTGTCTTTCTCTTTATTGAATGCGTTTGTGCTATTGTGTGACGTATTCCGTGAAGTTAGCGTGGGTGTGTGCGAATACGTAACTCAGGTCGGAAATATGTAATATTTTCCTCCATTGCAGATTGCCCATGTTAGCTAGAGGAATAGCTGTTAATCTGTCAAGCAATACGAAGAGACGATGGGGATTGGATTAATACTGGTTTCTGTGGTCTCAAAGTACCCCTTAGATAACAAGATGTAGACAATTTCTAGGAACCACAACTCTTTGTAATCTGGACTTTTTGGATTATCCTTGACCTTTTGTATTCTAGCTGTAATTATCTTTAATCAATGAAATCTTTAATTTTCAAAAAACAAAGATACGTGTATTGGATTATTCCAGCAAGTCCACGAAAAATTGCAACCAAATTGTTAAGCTTCCTATCCATATACGGTATGAAAGGAAAAAGGAGCCAACAGCTGGCATTACTGCAGGCTAAAGGCTTTGTTTTTCTGTTAGAATGCTAGTACATCTAGAAGAGTGAGGTGGCAGGGTTGTTAGGATTCTCTGTCATGGGTGTTGGGTATAATAGGAGCATGAGTGAGCTTGGAGGGGGCATTGGATAATCTGGCAGGTTGAGTGTGTGGGAGAGTTTGTCACCTCTCAAATGTGGTCCTTAGTCACCCAATATCCTCTTCCCCTATAAATAAAATCCTAAATACTGGCATTCTTTACCTGGGTTCATCTATCTATTTATCTATTTCCTCTTCTATTGACATCTATTTGCAGAAGTTTCATATCGCAAATCTGGGCAAACATAACCGATGAGAGTCTCAGGTATTTCTTTAGGAAATTTTAACACAATTGTTCTGGGTATTCACTTTAGGGGTGTTTTCATTAAGAAGTAAATGAACACAGAGCATATATAAGCAAGTTACATGTATTAATGTGTCTACAGTGATAATACATGAAAGGAGGGTTAGAAACAAGCTAAGCCAACCCTTTTTCTGCCCACATTATATATAAATACTTACATACATACATACATATATATGTGCACACATATATATACTAGCAAATTGAAGTAGTTAATGATAGTTTTTCACCAACCATCATGACTCTTCAGTAACAAGTTCCTGCAGTTTAAGCAACATGACCGTTGGGAACAAGTAGATTGGGACATTTAACAACCAACCAACTTAACAGACAAGTTGACATAACTGTCACTGCCAGGAGCTAAATGGTGTTTTTGATATGTCTAGGACTTGAATTTCCAGCTGCCAAGGGTGCCTTTCATCAACCCAATCACTTATATTTTTGCATTTCACCGAAATAAACAGCTTAGACTTTTCAGCATCTTGGTGCCTTAGCCAATTTCCTAGACAGGCTTGTTTGCATCAACTCCTTGCTAGAGCGTGCCATTATCATGCTACCAAAGTTGTGCTAAATGTGTACCAACTGATTACTGAAAAAGGTTCTCATACATCTCTTTCAATGGATCAATTAGAATCTTCAAGCCTACAAGCAGAAGGTATTCAAGTATTTGATGTCATGGAGAGTTTGAGAATGGGAGATGATCATAGCATTAAAGATGCAAAGTAGAAGAAAGTGGATTCTTTGACAAAACCTAAAGCTAAAACAACTGTGTAACAAGAAACACTTAAAGTGAACAACAGAATGAAACACCTGAACAACAGGTTGAAACACATGAATAACAAATCAAAATACAAGAAGAAATAACAGGACAACAGGCTGAAAGAATAGGTCAAGCAGCTAAAATAATAGAATAGGGAGCTGAAAAGATTAACTTGCAATACTGAGCTTGTTGGCTCAAAACTTGATGTTATCATTGTTGCTGAGAAAACAACAATTTAAGTTGACGAAGATTATGTCGTAGTGGGTGATGGAGAAGTAGATTTGAATGAAGATGTGAAATTAACACACCATATGAATAAAGGTAAAGTTGTAAGTGCACTTGCAAAGTAAAAATTCAATAATGACAAGAAGTTAAAGCGTTTGACTACAAGAAGCAACAATACGTATGTTCTTGATGCCAATATGGTAGAGAAGTTTTGTGTGTTTGTTATGAATCTTATCTACAAATACAACGGTTAAGGCTTATGATGTTGTCTACATTACTAAGATCTTCTTCAAAGAGGTTGTATGTCTCTTGGAATTACCTTTAACGATTGTCTCTGATCATGATATGAAGTGTATGAGTTAATTTTGGAGAACTATTTGGAAAAGATAGATAGAGGTGGTAAATAGAAGCATAAGGGACTTGTTAAGATGCTTGGTCAAGGGACAATGTGAATAATTGGGACCTAATTCTTTCTATGACAAATTTTACATACAATAGTTTCATAAATAGGTCAACTAGTAAGAGTCCTATGAGATGGTTGAACATTTTGGGAGTTCAACCAAGGAAGTCTGTTGATTTGGTTACTTTACCACAAACAAACGAGTTTCTTAGTACAATCATATCATCAACATGGCAAGAAGCAAGGTAATATCGTTATGATTATGTTTACAAAACAGGGCATTATTTGCAAAGCTTAATACTCTTTCATTGCATGGCTGAATCTCCCACATCATGTCCTTGGTGATTGCTTTAATCCACACTGTCAGAAAGTGCTGTAAATATGCACTCCGGCCCTCTGTTATTCCTTTAATTATGGGTTGTAATTATAGGATTTATTAGCGGGCCATGATTAAGGCATTTGGTTAAACTTTTCATTCTTTTTTTTTTACTTTGGACAACTTGTGTATATAAACAAGGATGTACGACTTATTGAAAAATGTTTTTTCCTTTGCTTATTTACGAGTGTACAAGAGGGTTAGTTGTATCCACGTCACCCTAACAATTGACAACGAAAAAAATAATGTGCACAAGAGGGTTAGTTGTATCCACATCACCCTAACAATTGACAACGAAAAAAATAATGGGATCCTATGATCATGTGATATCCTAACTAAATAGGAAATCTTAAAAAGATACAAATCCTAAAATAGTGATGTTTTCGAACATTGTATGAATTAAAGGAAACTATACAAAAAATATACAAAGTAGGAAAGAATCACAACTCATTCCTGTTAACTGTTTATGTGGACAATATTGCACTTACTAGAGATTATTCAATTGGGATCTCCAAGTTAAAGATCTACCTGGAACAACAATTTCCAACCAAGGATCTTGAACCTTTACAATATTTTCTAGGCATTAAGGTAGTATAATCTTAGAAGAGTATTTACCTCTCGTAAAGGAAATATGCTCTTGATTTGTTGGAGAAACAATTATTAGGATTTAAACCCATACTCAGTCTTATGGATCCTAATGTCCCTTGTACTTAAGTTAGGGGAAGGCATATTATGCAGATATTGCAGATTAGGTAGCAATTTGTTGTATCTTACTGTAACTAGACTTGACTTTTGTGTTGAGTATTGGGAGTCAGTGCTACCAATCATGGAAATGGCTTTTGAACAAGAACTCTGGTATCATAATTATGGACACAGCAAATATGTAGGTTCACAATCGAATAAATGTTTTCTGCTTAAGGTTACTGTGTTTGTGATAGGAAATCTACTATCATGGAAAACTAAGAGCATATGTGGTGGCTCATCTCAATGTAGAAGCTGAATATAAGACAATGTCAACTATGACATGTGATTTATTATTAATAGTTTGCATTTATCATTGTCAAAACTGTTGTATTTTATTATCGTCAAAACTATATCCTCAATTCAACATGTTGTTTAGCTATTTTATTCTTTTGAGGATGTCAACAATAATCTGAACTTTGATAATGTTTGACTTTTTCTAGCCTTTAAGCTTCTAGAGTTCTTTTGTTACTCACCCCCTGTGCCACTCCTTTTACTTCTATTCTTTGTTACTAAGCTGCATTAGCATGACTATGTGCAAATATTTTCTTAGTTCTTTTGTATGGAGTTTGGAGCATGTTGCTTAACTAGGAGTTCGTTTCAAGATAATGGAATTTGAGTTCTTGCTAATGTTTTGGGATTCTATCCGAAGGAATTAGTTATATAACTATATGATATGAAATTCATGCCCATGTTGTCAATTCACATAAGTTCTACACTCTGCTGTAAGTCCTTGTTTCTGATGCCTATGGATGAGATGAATTTGTCAATCTTGGACGATTGTCATAGCTCTTAATATTTGGGACTTCACATTTTTCTATGCAGATCAACCCTGATGAATTTGCTGATTTATGTCATGCAATCGCTCTAAGATTTGAAAAGGAGGACGTTGTAAGTTACTTTTGTGTACTGTAACAACATTAGGCTCTTCTTTACTAATATAATGAATCTTTTGACCCTGTGGCAACATTTGCAGCTGTCTTGCTTCGAAATGTTTCCTACAATTTACCGGTCACCTATCTCGGAAAAGTTGAAAGCATTTGTGCGAAGCCCCAAATTTGGATACATGATATCCTTTATTCTCATCTTGAATCTGGTTGCTGTTGTTATTGAAACAACGGTATGGTGCCATGTGATGTTTAATGGAACTGATATCTTGCAGTTCTTGTTTCTTTTATCAATATGTATAAGAAAAATCTCTTTTAGGTGTTTGAATTTCTTATATTCAACATTTTCCCCCCCAAATTTGTAGTGTGTTTGCATCCGCTCAATAATGGTATATGATTTTTATGCTATTTGTTTACAAGTTGATGTGGACATAATGATGCATGTTTCAAATATCAAATATTGTGAATTTTTAACCAATGGATAAATATATAAAAGGAAATGCATATTTTTGGGTGCTTTTTAGGATTCCAAATGCCATGTTGTTGTGGCATTATTCTTTCATACTTGTCTATTGTGTACATGGTAGTTTTGTAGTCTTGTAAAAGCATCAATTGTTATCTTTTGACGCTGTGAAGAATCTTAGCAATCCCTCTCTTTGTTGTTGGCTTAAGTGATGAAGTTTTATCACTAGTAGATAATTAAGTCATCTGTAGGAGAGTTCCAATAAGCTCTTCGGTTGACCAGTTTCTTGACATGGTATAAGTGTTTTGTAAGATCAAAATGTGTCTCAAGTTCAAGTTATATGTCCTCCTTTGTAGAGTTTGTAATATGTTGTTTAGTTTACAATTCATACGAGGGGGGCACTAGAATAATCTATTAAAATTCATATGAGGGTGTGCACAAGAATAATTTATCCATCAAAAATACTTATGCTACAAGTCATGCGAGAATAGAAGAGCAATTAACTAATATTTTTTTTACCAAAGGCTCTTAATGGGAATATAGTTGCTTACGTTTTTAACAAGTTGGATATGGAGAATATTTATACCCGAACTTGAAGGGATTGTTAAGAGTATTTTATTTTTAATAACCATGGGCATTTTGGGCTTCTTATATGACCTACTTTTATAGATATAAATATTTGAGCTCAACTGAAATAAATAGACATAAGTCCTCAATTCTTTTGTCTCTCTCTTCAAACATCTTCTTGAAAGATCACGTGTTTATACTTGAGATACATTTTTCTTATTAATATTCCCTTGCGTAGTTAAAAAGATTTGTACAACCAAGAAGTGTTTGTGTTGCTTACTTCCTTGGATTGATTGGTAACTTGATGATACTAATCTTTGTTGTAAATATTGTTTACAGCTTGATATAGAAAACAATTCTGCACAAAAAGTGTGGCAAATTGTGGAGTTCACTTTTGGTAAGGGCTTGTCCTAATATATATTTATTTGCTTTGAGATGTTGCCTAGGACAAGGTGACCTAAGTTTTTATCTCATTGGCTTTAGTTGTCTGTTGATATATTTTGAAGCTGATGGTCTATTCATTGCAAATTTTGGTGAAAAAATATTCACATACGAGAAAAGTTTGAGATTCTTGTATGTGATTATTTTCATGATTTATTAATTGTGATGGATAATTAATATGATTTCATTATACAAGTTAAATAAGTTTCTTTGAACTCTAGTGTTATGTTTCTAGTGCCACTGCATGATACACACACCAAATGATGCTAACATTATAAGATGTTTTTGGGAGAAAATGGCTCTTATTTAAAGATCATGCATTGGAGTTTTGTAGGCTTGTATTATCCTTTTCACTTGTCCTGTCAAATATACTGTCTCATACATTGCTGAAGCATTCAATTGCTTATTAATTCTAACGTTTGTGTTACAATCCCTTATTGTACTTGTCTGGGACATGACAGTATTAGGATTTGACTTTATTGACTTCTGTTTACCAGGATGGATCTACGTTCTAGAAATGGCTTTAAAAATCTATTCATTTGGATTTTTAAACTATTGGAGAGATGGTCAAAACCGCTTTGATTTTTTGGTCACATGGATAATAGGTACCTCTTTTGGAAAATCTTCTTGGTATTGGTGTGTAGATAGTATTTATTTTATGCAATTTCCTTCTTTCAAATTATTCTTTTTATGACTAAATTATTTACTTTTTTGAAGTTTGAATATGTGCTTGTATAGGATTCTCCAAATTGGAATTTTTAACTTGAGTGATACTGTTGAAGATTTTAAAGATGCTACTTAATAATAATAACAATTAATATTATTATTAATGATGATGATGATGATGATGATGATAATAAATGTTACATAACATATTAAACTATGATGACTATTATTCTGCCTTAACCATTTGTCTCTCTTATCATCACAACTCATAGTTTAAATGATGATGATGTTGATGAAGATGATAATTGAGTCTTGAAAATATGTTTTTTTGTGTTTTATCAAGAGGATTGTACAATATTTATATACAATTTGAGGAAATTATAATCCCTAGATTTAATGGATTATAATATGGTAAATCTACATTCATATCAAACATAATCAACACTCCCCCTCGAGGCGATTTGCTGCCCACACACCCTCTAGTACAGAAGCAAAGCCCCTTTAATTGGTTACCTGCTCTATTCCTCCTTCCAATCCAACTACAACTTGTTCCAGTCAATCCCTTTTGCCTTGTTCTTCTATTAGTGTGTTTTGTCACTACCTTCTACCTTGTTCTTCTATTAGCCTGTTTTAACTTTAGTAGCACACCACAATTGGTTAGTTCACAACATTTACAGGTTAGAAATGCGCGCAATTATCTCAAAAATTGTGCATACACATCCAGAAGGATACACACTTCGACCATTTCATGCCTAACAGTTATTTTGGTAATATATCATTCTTCATGATACGAAATTGTTTATGCAGTTATTGGAGAGACCATAACATTTGCATCCCCCAATGGGCTGACCTTTCTTTCTAATGGAGAATGGTATGAATTTGCTTTGACTTTGTCTATTGTCCAATAATTGTTATTGTCTATTGTCCATTAATTGTTATAGATACTATGTTTCTCTTCATTTTACCTTAATTTTGTCTTTTGCATGTTTTTGTTAAGTTTTTCCTCCCAAATAACACGTGCCTTCCTGGCATCATTAGTATTGCATTCCTAAGACAAGCTGCATAAGATAGGTAACAGGTCACAGAGTAATATATATTTTAAGTTTTGGGATAGTTCACAACCTCTTTAAATGATTCTGCATCAGATTTTAGACTGCTGGTTCTGTGATAAGCTGGAGAAGTGTGTAAATTTCTCACATTTAACGTGTTTAATGACAAGTGTTGTGAAAAAATGGACATTCTTGAGATCTGATGTAAGAGTCTGTTTGTTTAAAAAAAATCAAAAGCTTTTTTCTTTAATGGTTTGGGACTTTCCAGTCAAGAAAGAAAGATCTTTCAGAAAGCTTGATATGCTGCCCTATATCAACAGTACCTTATAGGCAAAATTGACCTCCTGACCTTCTTTGCCACTCCTGTCATGGCGACAGAATCACCGGATGACTTTTCTTCCAGGTTCTAAAGTTTGCATCAAAGGATTGATTGAGAGTGGAAGGAAAATATTGTTCATATAACCAGTCCCCCCCTTGAACTAGTTGTGGTTGGTACCAGTTCCACAACAAAATTTGATAGACAAACTTTCCAATTTTTGAAGTTCCTGTCATCTCTCGTAATGTATGAAGCTATGAAATTGATATTAGTACCTTTTACTTCTAGGAAAGACACCTAAGGTAGTTTACCATAAATGGTGACTGGATGAGAAATAAATCAACTTGATGATTAAATGCAATAATGGAAATCTTTCTTCATATCTAATGGTCTTCTAATATAGTTTCTGAGGCTTGATATTTGATCCACGAAATTATTGGGAGTTATGAAGCCAAACTCAGGAGAAAACTCTAAGTGAATACTTAATTTTTGGATTTAGTTCTCGAACACTATGAAACCAGATAACATATAAGCAATCAATTAATTAGACTACTAGGACTAGGGCTGCTAATGCTGGAACTGTATTCTTGATTGAGGTAATTTGGCATACAATTGTTATTTTTGGATGACTTACGTATCACATGATTTGGTCTATGACCTGCAAATAAGGAGTGAGTAATTGTGATAAGATGGTCATGCTCAAGCCAAGATAGATTTATACTATGTGTAAAATGTATGTTTAATTACATGCTGATGCTATTGTGTGGCAGTAAATAATTTTCTCTGTTTTTATCAAGATTTTGAGGCTTTATTAATTTTCACACTCTCCATAAGAGCAGTTCTTGTCAAACTTATGATGTTACGAAAAGAGATTAGAGCATCAAAATTCGACAAAGTAGGGTTAGAGTTAGGTGGTTGTGGCTGGAAATATTTGGATTTATAAATTAAAAAACAAAGAAATCTTCTAAGCTTCATCTTATCATGGTGAATTGTAGTTCTTGGCTAGGAAACTGTAAGGGTCCACTATTTTTCATCTACAAATATATTGATTCTATTTCTTTATTCTCTCCTATGTGATTTTATATAGATCATCTATGAGTTGTACGCAGTACAAAGTTCATGATGCAAACCATTATTTCAAATTTTAGTTATTGTTTTAGATGTTTTATATT
>JANIPM010000009.1:5640476-5651085 GCA_027478405.1 Erythroxylum cassinoides
AATTATATAATAATTAATATATTGTGTTTTGCATATTGTTTAATATACTTTAAATAATATTTATATGCATAAATAATTTTTATTACAAAATAAAATACAGCTAAAATTAAAAGTACTTTTTATTTTTATGTTGCCAAACAGTCTACTGTATAAAGCTGTTTCAAAAAAGCTCTTTTTTAAATGATAGTCAAATAGGCAATTGGCTTCTTAGAAAAGTTCTTCTAAGAAAAGATCTACAGAAAAAAGCTCTACTAATAAAAGCTCTACTAGTATAAGTTCAACCAAACAAAGGCTTAAACTTGTAACTTACTTAACAAAAGTCTAAACTTTCACGAGTCTGCTCAATTTAAGACTTTTTTTAGACAGAATTTAGGATGTGTCATACACGTGCCGTCACAATTTATATCGTGGAACCTATGTTTTTAAATGTCATGTTAAAAGAAGTAAAAGATAATGTGGAACGGTAAAATGAAATTAGAATTTACAAAATCCTAAATCCCTAATGTTCATCGATCTATGTCTTTCCTCTTTGACACATCTTCACTATTGGCCGAGATGCGCTCCAGTCTTTGCTCAAAGGGTTCTCTTACTTGCTTTATGCATCATCTCACTGATCCGCCTCCAGTTTCTCTCCAGCAATCGCTAAGTACATTTGATATACTCATTACTTTGGTCTTTTATGTATTATCTTTCAACCTAGATATGCTACACCTTCACGATATTGTCCTCAATGGGTTTTCTCTGATGAGTGCCCCTTAAGTAAGATTTGTGATGGATTTCACAACTGCCTTCAATTTTTTAGTGATAAACTCAAAAATTACTTTATATACTGTATGCAATAGGAAATAAGGAGAATACTTAGTAAGAAACAATTTTGAAACCTTGAAAGATAGATAAGGTAGAAAAGTCAAATGTGAAATACTACCTAGAACATGAGCATGTCAAAGCCTATAATCCACTATGTAGATGATTGTAGATAATCAATTTGATGCATGGTTTGTGACATGAACATGTTTGCAATAAAAAACCTTTTTAAAGAGATGTATAAACCATAAAAGGACAAGTAAAGTGTAGTTTAGTTGGCTTCCTTTTATATTATAATTAGGGTCAGGGATGTTTAAGGAGAAAGAGCCGTAAAATACACATCTTATAGTTTTCAACAAGATTAGAGATTCATTCTAAGAAAGCATATAAATTCATAAGATAGAGATCATCATCATGGGATACCTTAGCAATGAGGTTTTCTATCTTTTATTTATTTTTATTATTCCAAAGATGATTTTTGTCTGAGTTTTCTTTATAACTAGATTATAAGTAATCATATTATATCTTGTTATAGATGGATTTTGGTTTTCTAATTAAGATTTCTATATCTGAGAAATATATGAATTGCTCTTAATCTTATTTAAATACGAGTGAAAGATACGAGTGAAAGCTTAGACCTAAGTTTAAATTACATAAACATTTTCAAAAGAACTTATGTTTAGATTAACTTAGGCACCTATATGTTCGATTAAATGAGGTGATAGAAATATAGTTATATTACAATTCTAATAGTAAGGTGGCATGGAATAAGGATTCATAAAACTTATTATATTCTTAGAAGAGTTATATATATACATACATACATATACATACATACATGCATGCATATATATATATATAAGACTAGTACGTAATGCCACTATGTATGAAACAATTATATCATCTTTTTAACTTATATTTACTAACAAATTCTATTACGTTTCACTCTTGTACAATCATTATCCGTATTCTTTCACTAGAAACATATCCACATATAAGATATTTATTCACTATACTGTTCATATATACCTCTTAAACCATATGTTTGTAGTGAATTAGTTGGTTGATGGAATTGTTATGAATATATTAAGCATGTGTTGTGCTATGCTTCAATTTCTTACTTTGACTTCAATATTTCCTTTCGCCATTATGACTTAGGAGAAGCCATTTTATCATACTTATTCTTTTAATAGATTTTGCATTCTTTGGGTATTAATATAAATCCCTTTGTAAGTTATGATTAAAAAAAAGCTTAACTTATTACACATACTTAACCAACCTAAATGATAAGTAAGTGAGTTTAGAAAAGTTTTAGAGATTTTAGACTTGTAGCTTGTTGTAATTTAGTATAAAAGATCATTTCAAAAATATTAGCTAATAGATTAAAAATGATCTTGTTAAACCATATAGATAGTGGTCAAAGGGCTTATATTCCTTGCAAAGAGATGAGTGACAACATTCTTTTGCTACGATAATTTTTGAAGGGTTATTTGAAAAGGAGATGAGGCAAAAACTACATTTGAAGATTGATCTAAAGAAAGCATATGATAATGTTGATTATACTTTCTTGTGTAACATCATGATGGCTTTGAATTTCCCTGATTGTTTCATTAAATGGAACTCATTATGCTTCCTTAATCCAACCTTTAGTACTCTAATCAATAGAGAACAACGAAATTTTTTAAGAGTTCTAAAGGAATAAGGTAAGGAGACCATTCTTCACCATACTTGTTTGCCATTAACATGGAGGTTTTCAACAGAATTTTATGTAGAATTGTTAAGAGGACCGACCACTTGAAATATCATTTTAAGTATAGAAAATTGGGAATTACCAACCTTAAACAGGGTGAACAAAACTTCACTTACATTAGTAATGAAGGCTATCATGATATTCACCAAGTTGTCTGGACTTTATGTTAATACTGAAAAGTCCTCTTTTTATGTCTAGAAATGCTGAGGATCATAGAACTATGGCTGAACATGTCACTGCTTTGAAATAAATGCCTTCGCCTTTCACCTATCTTGGAATTCCAATAACTTATTCATGGTTATGCTATGGAAGCTTTAAACCTTTAGTGGTTAAAATACATGCTAAAATCACAGGTTAGAGAATGAAATCTTTATCTCTAGATGGGAGAGCTCAACTAATTATTGTTGTACTATCTTCAATCAATATTCATAGGGTAACACATCTTGCTATTCCTAGTGCTGTGAAAAAAAACCATCGGTGAAATTCTTAGAAAATTTCTCTTGTCTAGTTCTAATGAAGGAGGTTATAAAGCTGAAATTAAATGGTCTGAAGTTTGAAGCTCTAAGAAGCATGGAGGTTTGAACGTTGTTCCTTTAAAACTCTTGAATAATTGTATGATGATCAAGAGATTATGGAGGCTAATTAATGATCACAATTCTTTATGGTGAAAGTGGGTGTATACATTCTACATCAAAGATAAGAGCATTTAGGAAGTTGATCTATCATCAAGAAATAAATCTACTACTTGAAAGGATAAACTTAAATGGAGAATTCAACATAATCCACATCAAGAAAGTAGTAGGAAATGGGATGAACACACTGCTTTGGCATGACAGATGGTTATCAGATGGTCCTCTTATTCAAAACCTTGAGCTGCATATATTGAGAAACTTCATTCTAGACAATCAAAATGTAACGCCCCCTTATCCTAGGGTACATATTAGGACACCCCAAGGACATTCGAGTATATAATCTATAATAATGGCGTGCTACGTTCAATCACAACATTTGCTTAACATGGCATCATTTATCTTTATTCTCTTATGAAACATCATCAAGAAAGTCACAATATTTTAAAAGCAAAATTCCTCATTTCATTTCATGAAAACCAAATATTTACAATGTATCTTTCAATATCCATATCGATACAACATCATAGCCTAATATAAAAAATGTGCTACATGAAAGAGGAAATATACAAAATCTATCTAATCTGTCCATATTCAACTGACCGACCTTTGAGCCATTTCTTCTTGTTTCCAAAATTAAAAGTCTACACTGCTTGTAGTGTCCCTCAGTAGCTAATATCATCTCTCGGTCCTGAAAAATTAACGTTGCAATTTTGATGAGTTTTGCGAACTCAATAAGGTAACCATCATCGATGGTTTACTCAATTCATGCATCACATCAATACACATAACATATTACTCACATCTTTTTGCATATTCGTAAAATGTCACATTTCACTTTCAGAGTAATCATCATAATCCTTTCATTCATATATAATACATATATCAACTATAAATGCAATGCACGTGAGACTCACTTTCATTTATTATTGTCGTTGTGACTGAGAACCTTTTTACTATCTCATATCCTTTAGTAGATACCGAGTTGTGTCAAATTATGTCCCATATCCCTTAGTGAATATTGGGTACATTTACAACCGAGCCCGAGGCTCTTATCACAATCCAAGCTTTAAGCTCTTTATCCTGGTGACTCCGATCATAATTTCCTTTATCTTAAATGCATTCATGTACTGAATATTTCACATAACATATTCTTAGTCAATCACCTTATTGCACGTTCATATTCAGATCACATTTATCATCGGACCTTAGTTCGACATTCAACAAAATTGTTGAGCAACATTTATTTCATCACATTTATATACAAGGAGCACTTCAATAACTTATTCATACACCAAAATCATCGGACCTTCATTGCTCGAAATCAACACAATCAATTCACATTCATTCAATAATCTAAACATAATCTAAAACAAACAAGTAATTGGATGAGACCGTCTACGTTACTTATAAGTCGCTCCCGAAGTTAATGTCTGAAAGTTCCGGCAACGTCTGAAGGTTAACGTTTCAGTTGCTCCTCTATAACAAGCAATATACACATATCAAAATTTGGCACAATTGTAAGTGTTTTATAATGCACATGTAGTATATAAAATATGCACAATTCATGTTCATGACAATCCTGGGTATCTGTCTATTATTCTCGTCACTTTAACATTTGTATTACCAACTCACTTAAGTACCATGTATACTTATGGTCTATACCTATATAAAAATCATTAGAATCCCAATTCATAACTCATTTGATCAAAATCCAGATTTTCCTGAAACACATCTTCGGGTCTACAGTGCATGATCAATCATACAATGAAAATGAAGTAATTTGGGAACACTTTCCCTTTGAGAATTGTCCTTCTATCTCTTAACTTTCTAATGATACCAAAATCATTCAATTTGGTTCAATATTGTGAAAGTTATACTCCAAATATTTTCAGACTGCTTTTATTCTAAGACAATGCCCTATACTCAACTTCCACCGTTAAATTGAAATTTTTAGATACCGAATTGGAATTTATTTATTTATATTATTTGTAGGCCTATGTTTCTAGTTTACTCCAAATTAAAAATCATTCCATTATGATAACTACAAAACAAGATATGCCCAAAATACCGAAACATGTTTAGTGCAAAGAAAAGTTCGCTGCAGCAAACTCCTCCCGAGAGGAATTCTCGCAAAA
The DNA here is from genome assembly GCA_027478405.1 of Erythroxylum cassinoides. NCBI lineage: Eukaryota > Viridiplantae > Streptophyta > Magnoliopsida > Malpighiales > Erythroxylaceae > Erythroxylum > Erythroxylum cassinoides. Next base: position 5,645,798 of record JANIPM010000009.1, read on the forward strand.
ATCTAAGAAGTTTACCACGACAAAACCTAGAGTTGGCCACGACGAACTTTACCCGAAAGGAATCCTAGTTAAATCCTTCAAGTTCGTTGCGGCGAAGCAAGGAGTTTGCCGCGACGAACTTTCACAGAAGCATATCCAGTTTCTCAACTTCAGGTCAGATTTTGAGACTCTTATACACAGAATTTTAATCCGGCGTCTCATGAAAAATCTAGCTATATGTCTCTAGTTTAATCCAAATAAGAATCATCTCATTTGAATAACTAGAGAAAAAGTTATGACTAAAAGACTGAAGCATACTTAGTTAACATTTTCCAGTCAATCATCTTCAAACTTTCCATATTTTTCACCTAACATAACTTGTACAAAGATCACCCTTTTTTACTTCATTTACTCCTCATTCTCAACTCTATTTCAACTCAATATCATCCATACTCCAATTATAGTCCATGATTGATCATAAATACCTACAATAGAACATAAACAGGTCATAAACTCATTTCTATACTCAACTTCCAATTCTCATTAAAACATCATTTTCACAACCAATCCATCTTAAAAACATGTGTAGTATAACTCATAGTTTCCTACTCATCATATACAACATCAATCATCCATAAAACAACTTCTAACCCATTATTTAGCATTTATATGAAACAAAACATCAATATATATATGTTCATTTCTTCACCAACGCTCTAGCATATACAAAACTCCTTGTCATAATCATTCAACCCCTATAACATCTTTATAAATCATTATTCATCAAGCATATATATAAGCAATAAATTTACATACTTTTCATCATCCATGACACATATATACACAAAACACCATTTCATGTCATTAACCTCTAACTATCATCATAAATGTTTCATTTAACCAAACCCAGGATGAATAATGCCCTACTTGGTTTAGCTCCAAAATCGTCAAGAATATAAAAAATCCCTAACTTTACAACCCACGATCATTACCATTTTGAGGGTTGGAAGGTTTGGGTTTTTAGTGAGAATGAAGGAGAGAGCAAGGTGAAGGAGTAGCAAATGGAAAATGAGAGGGCTAGGTTCAACGTGAATGAAGATTTGAAGAATAAAAATCAAGAAGAGAAGCCACGAAGGAGAGAAAAAGAGAACAAAAAACAAAACACCTAGATTCTTTTAAATAAGAAGCATCGTGAGAGACAAAAAGAGGGTCTTTCAATTAAAAGAGTAAGAGCTTAAGACATGGTTTGATGTCCAATTCGTATAACTTTAATCCAATTTCTATTCTAATTGTCTCCTTATTTTTAATGACACTTGACAAATAATCCTAAAATCATTTATAAAAAATTTCATTGCCTTTGAACAGTAAATTCTACTACCATTTATTAATAGTTTTTACCGCTTAGCAATTTTCCTAGTCTAAAATATCTAATAATTTTCAGAAATTTCTCCAAAATTTTCAAAAATTTTAAATCAGCAAATACCCTCTCCAAATCAATTTTCAACACATAAAAACCACAATTCTCAATAGAAATAACATTTAGAAACAATTATACCCAGAATGTCCATGAATGCATGTACAATCATTTTCATGTGCAAAAATTTACTATTCACGTGTATATGCATGTCATATTATGCATGAACATATAATGCATTTTCTAATCTTTCAATAATCTCTCATATATTCTATTCTAGCAGCAATATAGGTAATGAGATGTTACACAAAACCTATCAAATACAATGTCAGTAAACAATAAGATCCTCTTAAGAATAAATGATAACAATTGCTCTTAAGAATAAAGGATAATAATTTGCAAATGTAGTTCAATAATGTGAAGTTAAAAGGGTAATGTTGAGGACAAGAATTGGTGTTAACCTAGTGTTAATGGGAAATTTAACAACACATCATGTAGGAAGCTTTTTCAACTGAATTTTAGGAATGTTTGTTGGTACAAAATAGCGTGGTTAGACCAAACAAGTTGAAATACTTGACAACCTGGTGGGGTCTTTGTAAAAGACAATAGGAGAGCTATTCAAACTTGTTTTTTTCAATGTAAATTCACATATGAAGCTAGGAAAACAATACTTTAAAAATGTGCAATTAGTAACCCACCAGTGGAGTGGCAACAAATCACAACATGGAGTGTGAACTTGCAACATGTTAAAAAGAATATAATTAACACTATCCCACAATAATTAGCAACCTAATTACTTTATTTAGAATCTAATTACATTAGCAGCTGGTGATGTAGGTGATTTCTAATTATTGTTTTTTGTAAAAGTTACTATATTTAGCAACCTAATTACTTTATTTAGTTGAGCATTCTCTTATTAAGAATATGTTGTCAGACATTTGAGCTTTAAACTTTTATGGCTTAGTTCAATTTCATTTTTTTTAAAATTAACTATTAAGGCTTTAAAAAATTGATAACTTAACTAAAAATTTAAAATTAAAAAATCTAAAAAAATGAAGCAATTTAAGATCTCAATAAATAAATCTTGCAGCGTAGAAGCTAGGAAGGAGTCATATCAAATCTTTTATTTTAGTTATTATTTTCTAACCATATTTTATTAAATCTTATTCATATATTTTTATAAATTCTTAAATATCGGATAACATTTGATAGAATATAGCCTGGTCTACGTGTGCTTGCCATTGCCTTTATTTTCGTTGATCAATTATATAAGGTCAATTTCTGAAATGAATGCGAATAGTACGACCGCAGCTACCAGAAATTTGTATTCCAGGTTTAGGGAGGACGAGGCTTCCATCTCCGGTGTAAGATGGCCTCTCTAAACACCATAACCACGCGCAAGCTCTCTACTAAGCTAACTAACCCCATCATCACAACACCATCCCACATACGTCGTCGTCACCCGTCTTCCGTTTTCTTCTCAACCATTTTCAACCCATCTAGCTACTCACTCGTGTCCACCCATCAGAAGAGGAACTTGGATGTTGTTGTCGGTGCTGTTACCGACGACCCGGAAGTTGTTCCCGTAGAGGACACTTCTTCCGAGGACAAAGCTAATTCTTCTCCTTCCTCTTCTGTTGGGGAGAGAATGGAGAATGAAGGTGATCATCTTCAAGAGAGGCTTATCAGTAGATCAATTAATGCTACTATTGTTTTGGGTTTTGGGACTCTGGTCGTCACCAAGTTGCTTACAATCGATCATGATTATTGGCATGTAAGTCGATGTTATTCTTCCAATTCGACCAGGTTTCTGATTGTTAGTTAGCTGACGGGAATTCGTAATCTTGGATTCTCCGGCTTCTTTCTGATCGTGATTGAAAATTAAGTGATTTTTATTTAACAATCTCTGGTTATGTAGCATTATCCTATGCTCTGTCTCTAGTTTTTGGGTGTATCTCTCTGTCTCTCTCATTCTGCTTCATAATCGATCACAAAAAAAAATAAAAATTGATATATTCGTGTTGTTATTAAAAGCTTTCTTGTAAGATAAATTATTGATTTCAACGGAGAAACTTTGCAGCTAACCTGGTAACTGGTGTTCAATCTCTAAACTAGTCAACTGATTAGCAGAAAAGTCTTCTGTTTTTGGATAGGGATGGACCCTTTATGAAGTAATAATGTATGCTCCTGTACACAATTGGGTTGCTTACGAAGAGGCTCTAAAGGAAAACCCTGTCTTAGCAAAAATGGCAATCAGTGGAATCGTCTACTCTATTGGAGATTGGATTGCACAAGTAAGGCAAAACCCTTTTTATATATGCCTTTCCCTTTGTCTCTAAACCATGTCTTCAGAAATTCATGTTGATAGTTCTATATGCTTTTCCGTTGGAGCTAATTTTTGGACCTGGTTATCGACTTGTTATTTTGAATTATGTGTTAATATGCAGTGCTATGAAGGAAAATCCATTTTTGAGTTTGAGAGGATGAGGATGTTCAGATCAGGCCTTGTCGGCTTTGCTCTTCATGGGTCTCTTTCACATTATTACTATCAACTATGTGAGGTAGTGACATAGATTAACATTTAAATTACTTCTTGATGTATGAGGATGATTCAAATATGCTAGTTTTGTTTCTAGGCTCTTTTACCTACCAAAAGTTGGTGGGTGGTGCTTGCCAAAGCTGCCGTTGACCAGACTGTATGGGCAGCTGTTTGGAACAGTATCTACTTTGTGCTGTTGGGTTTCATGCGTTTGGAGTCCCCAGCGAATATTTTCGCTGAATTAAGGAGAACATTTTGGCCAGTGTTAACTGTAAGATGCTCTTCCAACTTGATCTTACATAAATAGTGAATGCCATTTAAATGATCTACCTAGAACCTTCAAATGGTTGTAATGATGGCATTTCTTCTCTAAGCCAAGGCACTTGGCATGCTTCTTTTTAAAATTTGTAATTTGACCTTCTTAGGCATTCGTCATTATATTCAGAATTTGTACTTTTTAGCTTTTAGTCTTAATTGTCTCCCTACTTTTTAGCTTTTAGTCTTAATTGTCTCCCTACTTTTTAGCTTCTAGTCTTAATTGTCTCCCTTCAGTAGCTAGAAACATGAAATGTTAATTTTGAAGATTTCCCCTTTTTTGTGACTTCTGTTGCTTGCTACTATTGGGTTTTCTACCTATCAAGCAAACATGGAGAGAGATTAGGACTTAACTCGAAATAGGTCTGTGAACTTTAAAAAAAAATTCAGTCCCTCTGAAATGACAAGAAAGAGCCTTTTCATTCTGCTTAAACACTTTAATATTCGTTAAAAATAAACAGCTGTTGACTCATCTGGCCCTAATGGGAACTAAGATTGTATTATCACTTGCATCTGCTAATGATGAAGTTAATATAACTTTGTAATATGTTGAAGAAGCTAATGTTATAGGGTTTAGATTGTGTACTATCGAACAATTGTTGAAGAGATAATTTTGATGTGTATTGTTTTAAGATTTAGCCAGTGTTTTAAAAACCGGACCGAACCGGTCGGTCGGACCGGAGAATCGGTGAACCGGAGCATGAAACGGTCCGGTTTAGCCCGTATTTTTTGTGAGTGATTGACCCGTTCATTTTACGGTCGGATCGGTAAAAACCGTTGAACCGGTAAAAGAAAGAATCGGCCGGTCTATTTAAAATACCTTAATTTTGATGATTTCAACTTGAATGAATATTATGATTAGTGATCTTTTTTTTAGTCTTTTTAATGAAATATAACTAGTGAGCTTTGTTATCTTATTTTATGTTGTATTTGGCGAACTTTTAAAAAAATTGTATATTTAAAATTTGAAGGTTTAAGTTAAGTTTACAATTAGATAAATAAATAATTAAATAGTATGTTTAAAAATTATCTTATATATAT
>JANIPM010000009.1:5668142-5678765 GCA_027478405.1 Erythroxylum cassinoides
TAATAATAAACTTGAATAATAATGAATACAAATTATATTATCATTGGTAATAATAATAATTAGACACAGGATAAATTTTATTAACATAATATCAGTTGGAAAGAGAAAATGGATGCGATACTAATATAATACATGTAGGACTACTTGGGTGACTTCGTGCGATGAGTGAATGCGAAGGGATGGAAAGATATGTGAGAAGAAAGTCTCCCTACACTTTCATCTGAATTTTTGAGGTGCTGGATTAAGATGGTTGATTGTTTATAAGAGTATTAGTCACCTCCTACCGACGTTCTTTGGCTTGCGAACTTTTGGCGAGTTATTAAGTATTATTTACGAATTTTAGGGTGCAGATTAGTTGGTAAGAGGTTCTCTTGACTTAAGTGAAGTTGCGGGTTTGAACCGTCCTCATGTATATAACCATTTAAAACTTGAGGCTAAAGCTTTGCCTCCCGTAAAAGACTTACCTAGCTCGATCGGGGATTAGTCTAAGTGTAGATATCTTAAAAGCATCTTCTTATAATTGAGACTTTCCTAAAATACCTCGTGAGCAACAAAAAAAAAAAAATTTACGTGTCCATAAGTTGGATTTATGAAATAAAGCTCATAAGGTTGATTTATAAAATTTTAGTCCGTAAAGATGAACATATCTACAAAACTTTTACTGCTCGCTAAAGTGAAACTTAGTATCATTCTTTTCTTACATATAATGGTTGGGACTTTGTACAACGTACCATATCTGAATCTCAATCTATTTCATAGGGTGTTCATAGACCATAACCGTTATCCTCTCGAGCAGCAGGTCTTTTGAAGTCACACTATGTTCGAAATCATATAAGCTCCAAAATGCAAGAATCTTACGACTTTAAGAATGCTCTTCCTAGCAAAGCTTCATGTCGAATTTAGCACAACATCATATACAATGAGTCAATGACCCGTTGTGCGTTCATGAACACTTCATCAATTCCTTGAAGCTGCATTGCGACATTTCTGATGCACATAAAGAATATGAACACTGAAGTAGTGTATGTTTGCACCAACATTTTATTACTTTGCCAACATAGCAGTATGACCTTCCTTGGAATTGATGTTTGTTCAAATGCCAAAAAAAAAAAAGGCATCACAACAATCAACCTAGCACCTCTACTGTTACAGCAGATCATGAGTTTGGTCTTTCCTCGGAAAATCTAGGAAGTTGAACGAGTGAGTTAACTCGTGTGACGCCTTCCAAACCTGACCAACTCTGGTCTTCAGCTGCGGTTGTTTCACGACTATCATCAACTTCAACTGCTACTCTAACATAGGTGTCGTTTTCTTCTGATGATCTAACAGTAAAATTTCTTCGCAAACATGGCTCTGATTTTTGCCCATCATCCGATTCAATTGCATTTCCAGAATGATTGCTCTGAAGGGTAGCTGAAGATAAGCATTGTTCATCACAATCAGACTCTGAATCCATCTTTCCATCTAAAAACAAGCAAACTACGGCACAGTCGTCCATCTTTGAAGTTGGATATTTTAGCTTCCATTCGTGAGCTGCTGAATCCACCAAAATTCTAGCAGCTGATGACCGTGTTGGAGCTGAGGATACAATCTCAACCACCTCTTCGTTGCTCAAAACATCCCAAACCTGTAGCCACATTGGATTAAGTTGTCATAGTCTTTTACTGATTACAATTCATCCCATCACAGTTTAATCTATTTAGACCATTTACCAACCCAACAAGAGGCCCATAACTAAATTCATGTATAAATGTCAGAGACATAAATGTTAGCACCAAATCTTACAAGATGATATCTAAAACATGTGCAGCTGAGGCACTAAAATCAATATAAAAAAGCTTTAACAGGAAACAGAAAGAGACAAATAAAAAGACTAAGGCACCATATTGCTTATTAGCATCATTTTGGGGTCCTATATGAAATATGAAGAATAATCATTGTTTTTAATCCAAACCAAAAATGTTTGGAACTTAGATGACAGTTCTATTGCTCCTACCTCTCATTGACTACCAACTGGCCAAAGTCAATGTTAATTGGTGTCAAAGCAGTAACAGTTCAACAAACTATTACACTTTCCGAAGATCACATTGTAATACTGCAAACCAGGCACATGGCTATATCCACCACATAAAGCTTCACGCTTAATAGGCATTGAAGTAAGCAAAATTGCCCGAGGATTTAGGAATGAAATTGATAATGTGACAGTCTACGGCGGCCATGACTTTCAACAGCATAATTGCTCAGTCAAGTAACTACTGGACGTGGTTGAGAACCACTTGTCTAGAGTTTGGAAGTGTTTTCCAGAGAACTAGTACGATATGCAACCTTTAAATTATTAATATATCAATCTCTTTACTTTGTACTGTAATAGGAAAAAATATTAAGGAAAGAGTTTCATACCCCATCTGATGCAAGAACAATAAACTGATCTCTTTCTGTAAGTAACCGGTGAGAAATTTCAGGTATGGAGATCACACCATAGTCTTTCAAACAAAAGTCACCAAATGCCCGAGCCATTGCTAGGCCAGGAGCATCATCAAATGGCAGCCAAACTCTTTGAACTTCAGGCTCGTCTTGCAATGCAAAGACCCTTCCTTTACAACGCTTAATTCTTTCAGCTTCCCCTGTAATAATTTGGCTTTACGTAAGCTGTCTCATTTACATAGGCAGACCACTGAAAGATTTGAAATAGTAAATGATATACTTGGCAAATCAGGTTTCAGATCAACAGTCAACTGGACTGCCACTATTGAATCATTACTGTCCTTAGATCCCAAGATTGCACGAGAATCCCCAATGTTTCCCATGAAAAGATTGGAGCCCTTCAATCATAGATAAGCGCAAACAATAAGACTAAAGCTAAATGGAATGCCATGAAGTGAACTGGCTATCAATCCCGAGTTACCTGTTTTACAATTGTGACTGCAGTGCTACCACTGCAGAAGCAGTCCACATTAGGATGGGATCTTAACTCTTTGTCCATTGCCTTATATGACTTCAGGAATGCCTCTTTCCAAAGGGTATGCAATTTGTCCTCAGGTGAGTCATCCTTCTCAGAATATCCACCATCTGACTTCTTTGAATTCCGTTTAAAACAGGCTTTACCCGATCCATCTTGCGTTTGCTGAAAAGAGTGCAGAAACGACAATAACTTTACAGGCAGGTTATCTCTCACCTTGCGAGCAACAAGATGGCCTTGTGGTCCATGACCATCAAAGACTCCACAAAATGTGACATCTTCTGACAGAAAATCCTAAAAGGTATCATAGGATCATTAGCCAGAAAAACCCACAAGTATTAGAAGCTAATAAGACACGAAAGAATCAAACTTACTTCCCACACAATCATGGCGTCCTGGTTTATTCCCTTTCGACCCTGTTGTGTGAATATACAAGAAGTTCTGCTCTTTCCATTACTGAAAACCCTGTTGGGAATGGAAGTTAAATGCTGCAGTGCAACTACATGGTCAGAGAATGTTCTCTTGGTTCTTTTTTGCCCACAGAAACCAACTTCCAAGCAAGAGTGAGGAATTGGCTCTTCATCACTCCTGCTACACGTACTCCGACTACTAGTTGAGACACAGGCCCCCATTTGATCAAACCCAGAAAGAAGAAGGCATCTACTCTTAAGTTAATCCGCAAGCTTCAACCTTAGCCAGAACAGATCTCAAATGAAAGTCTGTACCTTAACAAATTTTATTTTTTAAAAAAAGGTGACCAGGTAGAAGACTATCCAAAACATCAAAGATTCCCCACATGAAACCACAGCTCACTTTAGAAGAAGACCTGGATATAGAAAACGGGGATCTTTTTAACCCTAGTCAAATATAATCCAGTGGCTGTGAATCCAGCTGAAATCGTACAAGAAGAGATCAATTAATGAATTGTTTGCGAGACATATGCTAGAATCCAGAACATGCCGCTTATAGATAAAATCAAGCCAAGTACATATTATACTCTTTCATGTGACATCTAAATATAATATAAATAAAACGATGTCCTAATCCCTCCTCCCTCATTTCCATCCACCTTACCTACGCGCAGTTGATAGAGGGGGCCAACTTAATTTATACTACCAATACGAAACAAGTATTAAACAGGAGAATCCGAAACATAAAAGAAACAAAAAGAAGACAGGAACAAGAAGCCTCCTGTTACACATCCAAGCCTCAAAACCAGCTCATAGAACTCATCTTCATTGCGCGGGTAAAAGACAAAGGATAAACAAAAGGGTTGGTCTTAAATTCCTACCTTTAACGGTGAGTTGGCCTAAGGGGTATTCCAACTCATTGCTTCGTATCAACCTAACTTAAATGCCCTTGGTGACAAACTTGCTGTCCATGAAAACGCTGGAAACAAAAGAAGAAAAAACTACAGGTCTCAAATTTGTAGGCTTTTGAATGTTACAAATCAAGCCCCGATTTTCACGTACCCCCCAAAAAGAAGAGTAAATCATTTATCAGCGATAAAGCAGAAAACGACGAAGAAGAGGTATAATTTTGTCAAAACAGAATGAAAGATGAACGTTTAAAGACAAGAAAAGCAACACATCAAGTAACTCTTTCGTGATTTTCAGTAGCACGAGGAGAGGTAAAGAAAAACCAGAAAATGCGGAGACTAACTAAAGCTATGTTGCCTAGTTCATCAACCAGGAAAAGGTAGCTCTAAAGGGCAACTTATAAAATTAAACTAGAAAAATGTACAGTGTTGAAGAACAACAGATGAAGAAGATAACAAATAACAAATAACAAGAAACGAAAAAAGAAAAGGAAAGGAGAACATATCAGCCAAGCGACTGAGCTCTTTTAACCACTCTGACCCATTGTAGCACTAAAGTGAAAGTTTCCATTTTAAGAATAATAACACCAAAAACTTCATAGAAACGGTATTCTTTTTTCTTATATTCCTGCTCAGTTCCAAAGTAAACAATGGAAGGACGAAAAGAAGTTTAACCAACCCAAGAAGCTAAAAGTTGAATGATAGATCAAAATTAAGTTTAAAAAAAAAAGAGAGAGCCATGATCTTCTTTAAACGTACGTGATGGAGGGCATTCAAAATTCAAAGAAAGGTTTTCCAAGTGAGAAAAAGAACACAAAAGAGTTTACCTTTGTTCAAAAGCTGTTTTTAAAGACAACAGGACCAGAAGTCCAGAACAGCAAAACGGAGGGAGACAGAGAGAGAGAGAGAGAGGTTGAGGCGTTGAAGGGTGAATTGAATACGAAAAAAGAAAAAGAGAGACTAAAGAAGAGGAAGAGGGTGGTGTATGCATTAATTGAAAGCAAAAGCAAAGTGTAGAAAAGAGCGAGTGAGCGGCAGCGACCATGTGTGGACTCTACAGCCCAAATGATGACTTGGCGACAACATTTCTTTGCACACGCGCACACTTTGTAGTACCAACTGTTCACACGTTTAAGAAGGGAGAAGACTTTCTCCTTCATTCTTAAATTTGAGAAATAAGAACGAATTAATTAAAATATATTTAATTTGATTTGAAATTAAATCAATGGCTTCAAATACATTAAAACTGGTGAACTGTGTTGTGTTGTGTCTCTTTCAATTTGAACTAACAATCTGATTCTTTATTCTAAGGAATTGACCTTTTCAAAATGTTATATGCATTTAAAAAATATTCAGCTGAAAAAAAGTTGCATGTACTAATTGTAAAGTTGACTTTTATGAAGAATTTTATATGTTATACTTGAATTTTTTATATAATATTTATGATAACATTTTAAATCATATTAACAAGTCAGCTTTAATAACTCCTTAAAATATGCATATGAGTATAAAATGTGAAAATAAGGAAAAATATATGAGAGGAAGTTGAAGAATCAGGACGAGATTCAATCACGCTCATAGTGGATAGATAAATTTTTTTTGTTTAATTTTTCAATATCTAAGATTATTCTAAATTTTATAACATGATTGATACATAAAACATAAATCATAATTCGTACATTATTATAAAACTTGATATTTTTCATGTAGTTTCTCTCAAATTGTTCCTAAAACTAGTTCATTGCAAGCACCATAGTCGCACACACATTTGACCTCTAACAACATTCACATAAACAAGTTGAAAGAACTCTATAAGTGGTGTATAGAAAAGTAAGTAAGAAATACCAGGTCTTTTAAAACCTATGCCTATTTATAATTGAGTTTTAATCTTTTGGTAATTTAATTGAAATATAATTATAATTATAATTATAATTAATTATAATTAGATATAAATTAAACTCAAATAAAATATAATATCTCATTTTGCTCCTTATTTATTAAATATCTAATTTTTAACCTTTAAATTTTCTAAAACTTTATAATCAAGTGTAACTTAAATAAATCACATTTTCTCTCTAAAATCGTTCTATGTTTGTGACCTATAAGGTTCATAAATATATTGGTGATAGATATAAATGATAACCTTAAATCCTACTTAATATATATTAAACTTCCTTGATTTATTTTTAATTATCTAATTAAATAATTTATATTCATATATTAAGAAATGACATTTATTAATGCATTATAATTACCTAAATTACTAGTAATATCAATGTGGTGTTAATTAATCTTTACTTGCATGATACTTTTTTGTATTCAACTCTTTTATCATACAGTGTTTCAATTGGACATTGAGTGTCTAATTAATGTCTATACTATTTAAGTCTAATCATAATAGTTCTCCACCATTAGTAACTGATTGAAAACTATTTTAAAGTGTCATTTTATCTTAGCTATGGTTTCACTAAATCAATATTAATCAAGAACAATAAAATATTCTCCTTATTCACTTTAGAATGATAATCCTATATTGATAACCCAACGACTCTAAATAGTTCAACTTACATCCAATAATAGAGTTATCCTTGACAAGAATATGCCATAAGTAGTATACAAAAAGTAACAATTACTATATGAGATACTTTAGAGACCTCAAGTCAAAAGATTATTTATGCAATCATCATAATGAAAATTTTCATAGACAACATGTAATTTTTCAAATAGAATTCTCAAATCAATTTAATGAACCTATTCTCCAATAAACACCTACAAATTTGTTTAAGTATCTCCTTAATTTAATCGATAAGATATATTATTCCACAATAAAAAATGGAACATTTATTATTTGTTGATTATTAATGTTTAGTCTCATTAGAACAACCAGTTATTAATCTAAATGATTATTTTACTAAATTAAAATATACATAATAGCTTGATTAGCTATTAATACTAAATTGGAAGCTTTCTAATCTCAAAATAATACCACTCCAAGTAAAATATACCTTAACTAAGACTTACTTCTACCAAACTAAAGTTTATATTCATATGAAATTGAACTCAAAATATCAACTTATATATAGAATAATGGGAATGAAGTATCAAATATATCAAATATTAACCACCTTTATTACATTATCTATGTACTTGGTTTAAAATGGATAAACAACTCTTATATAAATCTCTATAGATTTAATTCCTAGAATTAAGTTATTACCTTTTTATGTTTAATATAAAGTTATTCTTGGACTATTATATCTTTAATATGAAAGTGTAAATTATTGTTTTCAATGTCCAATATGTCATTACATACTTCCACAAAAGAGAAAAAATATGCTCTCACTAACTTTTTTGTAGACATGATAAATCCACAAATTATCTCCAAAATAAAATCTTCGAATACATCGTGAAAGTAAAACCTTTCAACATTATATAACATGTTAACTATACTTTAAATGTATAAATAAAGGCACTAAATCCAATTAGATGTATTATCATGAGATTTGAACTTTTTAAACTCTTTCTCCAATTAGTTATCTTGAGAACCATTATGCTATAAGAATTTATTGAAAAAATCATTTTGTTCATTGGAATTTTTTAGATCACATCAAAGTCCTTTTGGATATTTCATAACTTTATACTATCCAATATATTTTTAAATTTATTGGATAATATATGCTTTAACTAACTATCACATCCTAAATCATTAAATTTTACTATTTTAAAGTCTTAATAGGAGTGGCTCAATATACTTGTTTGGGCTAAAATTTTTTTCAAAAATAAGGGTGGTGACCATGCATATTTGAGTTTGGTCAATTTGGAGATAAAGGAACATGAGGTTGTTCAATGGAACTAAATTAGATAAATATGAGCTAACTCACTTTGTTTGTTGCTAGATTAGGGAGCTTTTTTAAACTCATGCCTCAGAAAAAAAAAAAGAATGCAACATTGAAAAGAATATGGAGACTAGTGTTAGATTGATATTGATGTAAGTCCGCAGATGGAAATGTATTGGTTACTTGCGTATTGACTGAGTTGTACTTGTTTCTTTCTTTCTAGTTTTTGCCATTATAAATGAAAATTTCATGTACATTCTTATAACTCCTTTAGAGTTAATAACATTTTTATTTTTTAACAATCCTTTTCATTTTACACCAATTGTGAAATTTTGCTAATTAATTTATTTGGAACTATTGAAGGTAAGTTATTTATCTAGGCTTATCTATAATAGAAATCAATATTATATATAATTATACAATATTTCACATTGTATATTCCTCTTAACACAAGACCATACTATTATGGAATTTAGTTGTGAATGTATTTACTATAGAATCTCATTTCTTATAGATAATTGAGAAATTGAATCAATCTCATTAAAGTGCTTTAGCATTCACAATACTTAATTTATACTTAGATTTAGATAGTTTGAAATTTTCAAAACTTTAAATTAATATTTTATTCAAAAAATATGATTGTATCTTTTAGAGTCATTAGTAAATTTAATGAAATACAAGTATTCATCTTTTTATGAATTATTATTACACCTAACATATCATATGTGTGTGTGTGTGTGAATTAATCAATAAATATCATAATCGTCTTTCACCAAAGGTTAACAAGTTTCACAATTTCCATATGATTTATAATTAAAGGGTACATATATCCTTATATGCAATTTTATGATTCTCATTATATTGATTTAACCAATATGGAATAAAAAGATAGTCTTGATTACATAACTGTGTATTCTTGTCACTCATGCTAAGCGTAAGCCTTCGTTCATTCAACATATAAAATTTATTTGTATAAACTTACATTAACTACTTTACTCAAAAATTTGTTTCTAATTATGTTTGAACATTCTAATAATATTGAATCTGAATTCAGTATCAAATACTTAAACACAGGAATTAGAAATACGTATGATCTCTATCATATCTTGTATAGGTAAGAAAAGTTATGCAATCATTTTTCTTTTAATGAAAATTATTGTTATACCCAAGACAATGCCTTCAATTGTATCCATGTTTATGCTTTTGATAAGCTAAATAGAGAGAGAAATAATTATATTAAGGTATTACACCTTTCAACTCTACTTGATATAACTATTTGCATTGTGCTATCACATTGTTGACATTCATCTTATATGTTTCTATTAAAGTTTATGAGACATTAGTTAACTCAAATGTCATTACATTTTGTCAGCTATATGATATTGGAATGTCTTTAAAACTTTGTTATCAAATCCTCAACTGAGATTGTAGCAAAATTATATAATAGATATACAACTTTTTTTTTAAACTTTGAGAACTTTTCTTAAACCTAACCCGTATACAAGAAGTTTAGTTCACTAAAACTTAGTATTAGATATACTAAAGATAAATAATTTCTATTTTAAAAAATAAATGTAAAGAAATCAGTTAATAAGTTATGACAACCAAATAAGATCAAGATTTTAATAATATATTTGATTACTCCCACTATTTTTTCTACAATAATAATTCTTACTACTATTTCAAAAAGATTATTCTAATATCTCTAGTAGGGTAGGACTCCATTCAAGTTTGGTTGAACATGAGTTACTCAAAAAATAAAATAAACTTAATTTAGGGAGATATCATCCTTATCAAACACATCTTATATGACTCGGAGATTCATTAGGTGACAACTCTTGCTAAATCACATCTTATATATTTTTCCTCACTTTGCCTTTGACTTCATACAATTAAGTTACTCATCCAGATTGTATAGATTTAATTAAGTAAGACTTGTTAAGATAAAATATATTTTGATTAAAGGGGCCTTGAGTTACTTGATAAGTCTTATAATAAATAGAACTTCAGCCTTATCTTTGAAACAGTGGAAGGAAACAATCATGTTCTAAACATGTACTTAATATATAAAAGAGAAATTTAATTTTAAATGATCTCATCAAATATGCATTACAAGAAAAATGTTATACATTTAAATATGTAATCTAATATGTATATATAATATATCAAACATATAAAGAAACATGCAACTTATTATACAAATATAATCAAATTATATGCATATAAGTAATCAAGCCTTTTTTTATTCTAGTAATTAATATTCATAATTTAAAAGAATATTTTCATCTCTTTGAATAATTAAATCAGATTAAACTCATTGATTATTAAATTATCAAATTGTTATTAAAATATAAATTAAATTTGATTTAAAAATAATTTTAAAATTCAAATTGGAGCCATTTCTAGTTATCTTGATTCTTTCAATATCAATTAGTTAAAAATAATTTTAAAATTGTACCTTTTTACTTATTATAATTTATAAAATCTCCTTTTCTAAATTTAACAAATGG
>JANIPM010000009.1:5679289-5691498 GCA_027478405.1 Erythroxylum cassinoides
AAATCAGTCTATAGGGTGAGACTGATCGATCGGCCCGTGAGATTGGACCTGGGCTCGATATATCCGACCCAACCAAACCTAAATCTAGGATAAGTATCTCCAAGCATAACTTATTTTAGCCTAAGAATTTCATTATCCTAATTTAGAATAACCTTTTGTTTCCAAACTCCTTGCTTCTTCCTCATTGGCAGACCCTACCACGTGAGAAATCCTAGCCGCCCCTTTCCTGTGCCAACGGGGGCCACTCATTGCCTGCAGTCTCTACGCTTTTCTCCAATCGCTTACCATTAGGTGAAGGGGCATGCTCTTCTTCACATAGCTCTGGCGACACCCATCAAACTACAACTCAACCACAATAACAGGGAGAGAGCCGTGCCAGACTTCCACAAGTCACTAACAAATCAACCACTCTCTGGTGCCACAACCATTGGGATCTTAGAGGAGCATAACTAAAATACTCCCTCAACTTATTATCCGTTAGTCACCTGTATTGGTAGAATCTTCTTCCTCTTGCCACTTCCAGCTCTTACGTGTATTCCTCTCCTTATTCTACAAAGGCAAATAAGATTGAACATCAATAGGATGGCTCTGCGGATACGTTTTTAGTTTATTTTCGTTCTTATTCTTTTAACTTGTACCTAAAACAAAATATCAACCAAAAAAATAATCTTAATCACATCATAACATTAATCACTAAGCATTAGGAAGTAAATATACTGTCAATCAAGCTCTTATCAAGTTCTTCGACATTTAGATTTTGACCGTCCTCGACAAAACTAAAAATCAAAATTTCAATACAAAACATTTTCTCCTTTTTCATATTTCCTAAGAATAGTTAGTCATAAAAAGAGAGGAATAACTTTTAAAACAATGGCAAGAGTTAAGCATTTAATGTTTTTACTCATGATCAATCAACAACCATTCCCTTTAAAAACAGTGCAGTCTAGGGATAAACTTTAACAAGATGTGTTTAAAAATAAGATAGATCTATAGGTAAATTCAAATATCATTCATGATTAAGACATTCCAGGACTTTGCATATCATTTCAATTATCCACCATTAAAACTTCACATGCTTGGTCATGAATTAAAGGAATTTTCAAGGTTATAGTGGGACTAAAGGTTAAGGTAAGAAGTATTTGGATCATGTAGTTCAAAAGCTATAAAAACTACTGAAGTAGGAGAAATGCTCAATAAAGTATCAATTGCAAAATTTAACATCCACTCAAAATTAGGTAATATCAACTATAATGAATTAAAAAACTTTATTTCACAACTTAGATTCAGGCCTTCACATCATAAACCAAATGAAGCAAAAGGAATTAAGAGGAATCACCCGGAAAAACAATGATGGACAATACACTATAACTACAAAGAGTGACCCATATCAACTTCTCCCTTATTTGCATCACAATCAATTCACTCATTTTATACAACTTTAGGAGGAAAGACTAATATGAATTACTTTGTAAAATAAATGATTTTACCTGAATAAATTTTGCATTTTATTATTTTCTTTTTTATTTTTCTTCTTCTTTTTTTAGGAAACAATTAAAAGAAACTACATCAATGATATAATTCATTGATAAGAGATAAAATCACATTCCATTAATTATAACAAACCCACATATAAGCAAACCCCCAAGCTTATGCTCTTGTGCATCCACAAACATCATCAATCACAAATGCTCCACTAGCTACAAGGTTTGGGCTAGACATTTGGTTAGGTTAAAGTCTTGTAATATGGTTAGCATAAAAAGAAAAGGCTAATAAAGCTCATGAAGGCTTAACAAAGGAAAAATTATATCATTAGGTAGGCTATTTGACAAATGTATCTCTTAAAATGAAGAATGCCTATCTTATTTTCAATTTAATACATGTAATTAAAATGTGATCTCGAATAGAAAACAAAGGCAAAGTCAGGATGTATATATCATGGAGTCCATAAATGAACAAAAGACAATAAGACTAATATAGATATGTCAGTCAAAAAGGCTCAAACTATCATAGACTTATATCTACCCACTAGTCACTATTCTAAAGAAAACATATATTGACTAATCAAAAGAGGAAAAATATATGCCCAAGTTGCTATGAATTTTTCTACTTAATTATACTTTTTAATTATAACTATATAGTCTTAGAAGTAATAAACAAAGAGATAATTTTTTTAACATGCAAAAATAACTTAAAAACACCCAAAAAGAACTTAAAACAAACACAAGCAGTAAATCCCCCCCAAAAAAACTTACATTGTCCCCAATGTAATGTCAAATATAAGAAATGGAGCATTTAGCAAAAACAATAAATGTGAAAACATAAAGAAAAAGGAACAAACTTCCCTTGGGTTGCCTCACAAGCAGTACCTTTGTTTATTTTCATTAGCTCGACTCCTCATCATGTGATAAAATTTTTGATCTCTAGGGATTACACCTTTAATATTCTCCATTTGAAATTCTTCAGGATAAGGCTTGCCAATGACCTCTTACACGCAATGTCTTACCTGTTTTTAGACTATTAATCTCTACTGCACTATAGGGAGAGACATTATTGAACACAAAAGGATTGACCCAATAAGGATGTAATTTGTGCAAAAACAGTTTATATCTACCATAATAAAGGAGCACTATTTGACCAATGATAAAGTTTTTCCTCAAGACTTTGAAAGCTTTGGTCTTTTCCTTAGTTGAAGCTGCTTCTAGTTTATCTCTCCACTTCCATTCACAATCATGTGCTGATGGGTCAATCATATTAATTGCAAGAATAGAATGGTCATTTTGTGGGTGTTTATTGACATAAAAAATATTGAAATGAGTAACTTTCCCATCAAATTCCATAATGAGGGTACCCTCACAAGGATTAATCTTAGTTTGGGTTATACTAAGAAATAGTCTTCTAAGTAAGATATGCATCAGATTATAAGAAGTTTTTTCATTCATATCTACAACATGAAAGTCAGCAGTAAACATTAATTCATTTACTTGCACTAAGACATTCTTAATCACCCCATCTGAATAAGTGTTAATATGATCAACCAATTATATGATAACACTGGTTTCTTTTAATAGGCTTAAATTTAAAGAAGCCTAAATGGAAGGAGGCATAACATTAATTGATGCTTCTAAATCTAACAAGGACTGTTTAACATTATTTTAACCAATTTTGTAAGGAATAGTAAACACTGGGTCTTTACACGTAGAAGATATTTTCTTTTTAAAGATTGCGGAAACATTTTCTCCCATCTTGATCATTAATTGCCTTTTAACTTTTGTGCGTTAGTACATAATTCCCTGCGGAATTTTACATACTTCAACACTTACTTTATCACATCTAACAGTGATATATTCACCTTAACCTTTCGAAAGTTCTTCCAAATCTCCTTATCCTTATCTTTTATGTTAGACTTTGCTACCCTACTAAGGAAAGGGGAATGGTTAGTCTAAAAAACACTTAGGGAATCAAGATTTACCTTTGAGATATATGATATATCCCTTTCTCCTTTTTTCAATTTCTTATGCACTATGCATCCTTTGTGTAACCCTCTCAATATCCTCAAGTTTGGTACCACTCCTTAAGATGACTGCACTAACATTCTTTATATTTATTTTAGGTTTTGATAGCAAATTTCCTCCTCTTTGGGCTTTTAAATAGTTGATAACCACTACCATTTGTCTTCCCTAGTTCTCAAAATTATGAATGCTAGAATTCATCTTATAAAATTTAGATTTGGTCTCCTACTAAAACTTCTATACATCCTATTGGAATTGGAAAGTGTTAGTTCCAAGAGGCTTAACTATATCTTCCAACGATATACTTAAGGTAGAGGAGAAGGCTTATTGTCTATGTTAAAATTTTTGTTCACCTTACGACCTATTTGGAAAGTAGTTTTGCTACCTATTCCCTCCACAACTTAGGTTTGAGTCATCTCTCCAACTTGGGTTATAGGTTTGGGAGTATGAGCTATATTGTTTGACAAAATCCCCCTGCAGCATTAACATACTCCATGTTTCCATCTTGCAAAGTTGCACACCCATCTGTTGGATAGTTTGCATTTATATATATACCACATGCTTTTACCTATGCTTGCCCTACAATAATTTGCCTAACAAAGGATGTTAGTTCATCTAAATTATGTTATATAGATGAATTTTTTTTACCTTATTTACCTGACAAACATCGTTGTGAGTGCCAAATTGTTGAGTATTAGATGCCATACGCTTGATTAAAATTTTGGCCTTTAAAAGAGTCTTTTCATATAGTCCTCCATCGTACATTTACTAAGCTCCTATCCATAGGCAATAGTCCTTTATAAAAGTATTAGATGAGGAGTTATTGTGTGATATTATGGTAAGAACAGCTGACACACAACTTCTTAAAGCATTCATAATACTTGTAAAGGGATTCTCTATGATGATGCTTTTTATCTACAAATCTCTTTCCTTATGTTGACTATATTTGATGTTGAAAAGTATTTCTCTAAAAGCAACTTCTTCATTTCAATCCACTTGCTCACACTCCTTGTGGGCAGATCAAAAAGACAGTCTTGTGTTGCATCCTTTAATGAAAATGGGAAGGCTCTTAAGATAATCTGCTCATTTGTCACCCTTGGAGGTTTCATATTAAGTCAATTAACATCAAGCTCCTTGACATGATTATGTGTATTGTCACCTACAAGTCTATGACAGTTAAGTAAAAGATGGATTAACCCAGACTTAAAATCAAAAGTGATATGTTCAACAAATTAGGAAAAGTGACGCATAAAGATCCTTGAGTCAAGTCTATTGCAACTAACTCTTTTAAAGTTCTCAAATTGGCTTAGCTTCTTTAAATTCAAGTCGTTGCTGTATTCCTAGAATTTCTAGTTTCCCTTCATAACCTTCACAGTGTCCTTTTGATCTTAGGATCAAATTGTATAGGTTATTGATGATGAGATCTCTTTAAAAAATAATAGTAAAAACTAATTATAAAAATAAACTAATTAAAATAAAAAACAAAAATCAAATTACTTTATTGCCTGAAAATGGTGCCAAAAATCTTGATGCGTGTCAAATATAACAAAAAATAAAACCTAACTCTTTATAGCTAAATTTATACAGTGGTGAGTAGAGATCATGTCCATATAGAGTGTGTCTAGATTTTGTAATGAATGAATTCATGTTTAGGATTTTTTTTAGGGGGGGGGGGGTTGCTGAATTCGATTATCAAATTAATGTAAAAGTAAAATATTGAAGGTAAATCATGCCAAATAGTAAAAAGTGATAAAATTGACAAATAGGTTTCAAATCTAATACTTGGTTCAATCTTAACCTTCACACGAATGAGCACAATCAATCATTATATTGTTATTGTACCCCTCCTTGAAACTATTAACCGTAGATTAACAATAATCTTTGTTAACCCCATTTTCCCCTTAAGTCGTACCTAATCAAAATAAGCCTTTTTATTAGGTTTTACTATTAGACAACCTAGAATAAGCTCTCAAGATTTAGTGTGAAAACTACATTATGTTATAGGAAAACATGTTAATCTAGGCAATAACCACACAAGCTCTGATCATTTAACATATGCTATGTTATCCTTAATGATACACATCAATTAGTTTACCACAAGTGAATCAGAGTTACAACAATTACATACTACAATCTAGGTTCTGGAAATGGGTTCATTAATGAATAATTTATTTGAGAGTGAGAAAATAATCATTCATACATGAATCCCAAAACATTAAACAAAGAATAACACATTCAATTTTAAAAGAGAGTGAGAACAACAATACTAGATTAAAAAATTCCAAAATGTGTTCATCGACCTCGATATCCCCTTTGAACTGGAAGGAAGAAGGTTAGTTCCCCATAGATCTCAAAGAGGTAAGAAATCTGCCCACTTTCGTGTTTCTAAACTCTTCCTCTCTTCATTTGTTCACTTAAATGTCCTTTTATAGTAAAAATTAGGGTTCTGCAAGACACATGATAAGTTACATATGCACATTGATGATCATGTCTATCATTTTTTTTCCTAAATTCATAAACTTACATGGCCTTTGCGAGCTAAACAACCACTTATACGACTATATAACTCCCTTATAAAGCCATATAAGTTCAAACATGGCTATGTAGCTTGCAAAAGAGGCTAAAACCACATCTTTGCACTCTTACATGCTTCCAATGAGTTACATAGTCTCATACATGACCGTGTAAATTGTAATAAATTTATTTCTTTGTCCCATATTTATCCTAGTTCCTCTCCTTCTTATTCCAAAAAGGCATAATATTGAAAATCAATAGGATGGCTCCAAATTTAGGTTTTTAGTCATTTTGGTTCTTATTCCTCCAACTTCTACCTAAAATAAAATATGAACCAAAATAAGTATCTTGAGCACATTATAACATTAATCACTAAGCATTAGAGAGTAAATATATAGTCAATCAAGCACTAATCAAGAAGCTTATTCTCCTAGGAATTTTCAGAAAACAAAATAAAAGCTAATAAGCTTAAAGAAAGCTTGAGATGTTTAGGTTCTTAATGATATATAATCTCAAACCATTATCACCATTTTAGTGGTAGGAAAGTGGTGGCTTTTGACTCTTCTCTTATTCAAATCAATAACCTAATTTTTTAAAACTATTTGATTCATTTTACTTACTACCTTGTATGGTCTAACAACCATTTTGATATCTCTATTATATATGTTATTATTCTAGCCTTTTAAAGGATATAGCTTTAAGATTAACTTAATTAGATGTAAGGATGATTTCGCGGCTATTAATTGACTAGGGCACTTAACTTGTCTTCTTCACTTAAATGAAGCTAGGGAGTTAGAGCAAATTAAAGTATCCTTACTAATAAGTTGGTTTAGGTGATAAATCAGATTAGAGTGTTAGATCTTATCTTCGTTTTTAGTTTTATACCTGGAATAATATTTGATAAGGGGGTTATGGTCATTGATTCCTGGTTAAGGCAATCCACATATTACTATGCTAATATTGGTCCTCCACTTGTCTTAAATCACTTTAAAATTGAGTTGTTAAATTTAAGCCCCCTAAGTCCCCATTTAGTTCTTGTAACTATTTGGCTTCAATTGAAGGGTATAAAGATGCGATTAAGGTAGGCTTCACCTTGAGAGTGGTTGGCTATAAAGCTTTCCAATTAATGATGAAGCTTAATGTTGTCAAGGAGGAAATGAAAGCAATCTAGTGTAGGGTCTGTTTGAACATTGGTACTAATCTTTAGAAAACAAAGGAAGTTTTTAGGAAGGTTTATAATGAGTACTACATAAACCCTCTTAACTAATAATTGAGAGCTTATGAATCTAAGGACCTTAATTAATATAATAAAAATATTTAATTCAATAACTCACTCCTAAGATAGAAAGCTAGGGTGTTTTGGCATAATTCTAGAACAAGATCTCTTCCTTTGTTAACAAGGAAGGGCTACTATGTAAGGAGAAGGATAAAACTAGTGCGATTGCATTTAACTTCTATAAGGATTTACTAAAAATAATCTTATGAGGCCATTTAGCCCCCAGGATATTAAAGAAGCATTATTCAGTTTGAATCTTAATAAGTCTCTCGTGCCATATGGCTTCAACATGTGCTTTTTTAGAGAACATAGAGGATAATTAGAGAGCTAGTGATTGCAACTATCTAAGATTTTTTCAAAAGTAAGAGAATGCTTAAGGAATTGAACAAAACACATCTCTGCCTAGTTCCCAAGACTAAAAATACAAATTTTATATATGACTATCATCCTTTCTCATATTGTAACACAATATATAAAGTGATATCTTAGCTCTTAGCTATTAGGTTTAAGAAGGATCCTAAAATACTTATAAGAGCTTTCTAATGGGATTTTATCTTAAGGAGTTCTATTAGACACACTATTTTATTATTTTAGGAGTTGTTCGAAGATTATGATACTAACGATTCTATTAGAAGTTTTTAATGAAAATTGACTTTGCCAAAGATTCTTTGGAATGGAGTTTCACAACTTAATTCCTCTAAATATTTTGCTTACTTGAAACATTTTTAGGATGGATACAATAATATATTTCATCAACTTCATATAATAACCTAGTTAATGATGCTCCTTTTAAAACTTTGAATGGAGTTAAAGAAATTAGACAAGGGGATCCTGTATCCATTTATCTATTTACTTTGGCAATTGAAGTTCTTACTTTCAAAAGTAAATGTAGTTTCTACTTTGTTTTTCACCATAAGTGTAGGGGTTTGAAAATCTATCACTTATCCTTTGTGGATGATCTCATGTTGTTCTGTGGTGGAGATCCATCATCCATTAAATTATTAGTGGACTCTCTTAACTTTTTCTCTAGGTTTGAAAGTGAATAAGGAAAAAGTAAGCTTTATGTTTCTTCTTATAACAATAATGTTGATCTATTTGGATTTATTTTTGGATTAAGCATTCTTATTTTCCTTTTAAGATACCTTAGTATGCCTATAATTGCTAAAATACACAATTTCATTAACTGTATTCCCTTTTTAAAGTTAAGGAAAAACAAAATTAACTCTTAGTAGAATATATATTTTTCTTGTAAATGTAGGTTATAGCTAATTATTGCTATTTTGAGGAATATCCATATCTACTAGAGTTCTCACTTAGTCTTTCTAAAAATATTAGCCAATGAGTTTAAGATCATTAAAAATATCTTATGGTCACGAAAAATTGATAACTTAAAAGAGGAAAAGGTCAAGTGGTAGGAACTTTGCCTTCTTAAATAGGATGGAGGTTTAGGGTTAGTTTCCATACAAGCCACGAACTCAACTCTATTAGCTAAAAGGATATAGAAGCTCTTCAATGATAAGGAAGCATTAATAAGTACTACCTATCTAAGACCAATTTTATCAGTTGAAAATTAATAAAGAGCATTCCTGGTGCTTGGTTCAAATGTGAGGTTAATTGATTAACACCTTTTTTCATATAAAAACCTGATAGGTAATGGCATGCAAACCTGATTTTTGTTTGATAGTTGGTATAATCTTAGGCCTCTACACTTATGTAAAGACCTAAGTCAACTCAGTATAGGATTCCTTATAATGCTAAGGTCAATGGTATAATCTCTGAAGGTAATTAATGTTATAATTTTAAAGGTTCAATATTTATTATTGATAGCTTGCCTTATCTATCAAATCCTCTTAATGATGATATAGTCATTAGGATGAGGGACACCTCACATCGATTTACCAATAAATCTTGCTCGAATTTTTTAGACGTAATTCTCAAAAAGTTCAGTAGTTTGATCTTGTTTGGGCTAAATCCTTCATCTTTAAAGCTTCTTTCATTAGCTGGCTTGTAGTAAAGCGAAGATTGCAGACAAGGAACAAACATTGTGGCATACATGACAATATAAGTTTGCTATGTCAACTTTTTCCTAAAACTAATGCTCATCTCTTCTTTGCTTTGAGTTGGAATTCTACAGCTTATGTTCTTTAGGATATTGCTCTTTGATCTCTTCTTTTATGTTTTCTAGCTGTATATTTTGTATTTTTCTTTTCCTTTTATTATCTTGATTCTTTATAAGGATCTTCCTAGTGTTTTCCCATTTATTTTGGTTTTAAAAATAACCTTGAAACATAAAAAATATAAAAATCTTGTGACCTAGAAAAGCTAGAATTTGTCCTTGAACAATCATTTGGTAGCAATTAGTTTAATTTAAGTTACTTTGATATAAGGATTGTAACATTTTTCTTATATGATTGCATGTGCATAAATATAAGATATACAAGGAGTTCAAGTAAACTAATAGATATGTAAGTTTTCAGCATCACTAAACAAGAGAGTAAGATTTGAAAAATGAGATGCCAAGAAGTGACAGTGAGAGCAATGGTGGAGGAAAGGAAACAAGGAGAATAACAAAGAACCCTTAAGGGCTTCAAGAGGCTAGGGTTCAATGCTAACCAATAAGAAATAATGAGACTAATACTATAGTCTAACACGTTTAAAATTAAACTAACACTGGTGAATATGCTGTAAACTAATGCCCAATTTTATAGACTGACCAATGAGGATCCTAATGCCCATTTGGCCAACTTTTTGGAGATTTGTGACACATTTTGATATAATGGATTTTTTGAGGATGTAGCCAAGATGAGGCTTTTTTCATTCACACTTAAAGATCGTGCCAAGGCTTGGTTGAATTCTTTTAGCCCAAAGAACATTACAACATGGGAGCAACTGGTGCAATCTTTTTTACCTAAATATTTCCCCTTAACAAAGACCACTAGGATCATAAAGGAGATAACCAATTTCTAGTCAAGTAAAGGGGAGTCGTTGTATGAGGATGAGAGAGATTTAAAGAGTTAAAAAGGAGTTGCCCAAAGAGTTCCTTTTACAAACCTTATATAATAGTGTGAATTCTTCTATATGAGGCACCATAGACGCAGCAACTGGTGGTTCACTAATGAGGAACATAGTTGATGCCACATATGATTTATTAGAAGACATGAAATTCCATCCAGAGTAAACATATGTACGAGCATAAAATGTGAATACAGGCCTATCAATATACATCAAAGTCATGTAACACACTAAATTAATCAACATGCCTTAAGATCTTCATACGCGACTATGTAAGTTTGAAATTTAGAAATAATAGAGAACATAGGCATATGTGTACTAGGTTTTATACTTGCCCTATAACTTCGTAACTTGGTTAAAACAACTCTAAATCCCTTTGTACTTGTTTAAATTTATTCCTTTTACTCCAAATGAGTGAAATGAAATGATGCTTAAATTAATAAAATTCTTTCAATTTTTAAGAAAAGAGATGAATTATGACCAAGAAACAAAACATGAATGAATTAAATACCAGACACAATAAAAAATCAAATGAATAATTGAAATACACTAAATATAATCCTAAAAATATGAATGATTAAGAGCTTATCAAACTTTCCCACATTTAGGCATTTTCTAGTCCTCAAGAAAACAATAATTTAAATTCATAGATCTTTCTAGATATTCACTTCTACTTTATCTTAACTTATCTATTCACACTTCAAATCATGATGCCTAAAGAATTAATCCATAATAGAATAAGAATCAAACTATCATTGAATGAAATCCCACAAGCAAAAACCACAGAAGATGATATTTTGAAAATCTTTCTAAAATTAAGTTGAAATAAGATATAGCACCCTCATGTAAAAGTTTCACTCGATTTGCAAAAAGTGTTTAGGCTAATCATAAAAATGTTTTATAGACTTGTAATAAGGTTAAAATAATTCAAAAAAGGGCTAAGGTTCAAATTTGGTTTCACCTAAAGGATAAAAACATGGTATGGTAAAAATCAAAGAAAAGGTTTAAACAAAGGTTTAATCTAGGTGCTTGTTTTTCATCTAAATTCCTCTAGTCTAAATTTGTGGTCTCCACATACATAATAAAACTAAGTTCTAGTATCATCCAACTATGCATGATCCACACATAACAAAGAAAAATGGAGCATAATATAAAAATTATAGTTTCTTATAATATATCATTTCATAAAGTTAAAAATAACTAATTATGCCTTCTTCCTCTTAGATTATATTCTAAATCAATGATTTATAATAACTCAAGATGTTTTAAGACAAGAATTATCCCTTCATAATAAATCACAATATCCCTTCCCCATACTTAATATAAAATAGAAAGACAATTAGCATGAGGAAAGGTAAGGTAAACTAGTATTTCCTTGATTCGTATAAAATATTTGAATTCTTGGTTTGAATTCCATCCAAATTATATGTAATATTCCTTGTAGGAAGAAAATAAAAGAGAATATAAGATCAAAAAATAGAAATAGAAAAACTAAAAATAAAAATTAACTATATCTATGAAAAAAATTAAGGTTTGGTATATCTTTAACAGGGCTAGTCCCTTACTAGCTATCAAAACATATAAAATGGAAACCAAGAAACATAAATATAAAAGAAAACAAAAGAAATGGACTATCACTTATTTCTATAATCCTAGACAATTTAAGTTACCAAGGTAGTCAAGGAATCTATAATGTGATCATTAGCCACCTCATGTTCAATCTCACTAGGGGGATTAATATGCTATGATAAAGGAATATCAAGCTCTTGAGTAGCTGTGGCCACTATCTTAATTGGAGTTGATGCTTTTCCTATAAGATCATTGATTGGACCAAATTTATACTATAAATTAGGCCCGTTTTCTTTAGTAATTATGCATTTGTTGACTCCTGATTTATG
>JANIPM010000009.1:5703698-5718760 GCA_027478405.1 Erythroxylum cassinoides
AAATCATCCCATTTGGAGCACTACATCAAAAGTTATGCTCAAAATATTTCAGATATGTCTTATGCTAAATCATTTTCTAGTACGATTATTTCCATCCAAAACTTGACATTCTTAAACACAAAATTGAAACTCAATGTCTTCATAACAATTGTATCCCTATTTCTCTAGTTTAATCCAAATCAAGAATCACCTCATTTGGATTACTAGAGCAAAAGTTATGACCAAAATAAGTTCGGGTGTTCCTAATCCCAAACTGAACACTAATCCGAACTTCAATTCAAAAATTGAAAATATTAGGGGCTAAATTGAAATTTAATTTCTTCATTTGTATCCCCATGTCTCAATTTTAATTTGACTCAAGAAGCACTTCAATCGGATCTCCACAGATCCTGAATTTCGCAAAAGACTGAACCATGTTCAGAAAATTATCCAACTCACTTTGATTAAATTAATCATCCTTAATTTAATCTCATAAAAATACAAATTTACCCTGAGAAAGTAGATAATTGTCTTAGGAATCCAACGCTTTGAAAACCAAGTCAATCGGATGTCGGACAGAAAAGATATAAACAAAAGATTGGACAAGGTCGGATGAGGAAGGAAAATAGCAAAATCAGAAGGGAACAAATCGTTCCGATTATCATAAGACGTGAGCGTATTCCAAGAAAAACACCTTAGTCCTTATAGGTTCATCTTCTTTCTCTAATACCAAACATGAAGGTCTATATCTCTTGACCCTTTTGAAGTAAGAATCATTCGAATCGGAGCTCTATAGCTCAAGATATACTTAAAAAGTCTAAATGCGTACATACTTCAATTATGCTCTCCTAGCGGACCTCTCACTTACTTTCAGCAAACTTTTTCAATTCAACTTCAAATAATACAAATTTTCGTGGAGAGATAGCTAAAGATGTTATAAATCTATTTCTCTAAGAATCACTTCATTTGGAGGTCGGATGAGGGAGTTATGCCCAAAAGAATAAATCATGCTTAAACCCTAAATCGATTTGTACCTCTCTTGGAGCGCTCGCCATAACTTTTAATCTAGAAGTATGATTGAGTTCGTTTTTAGACCCTTAGAAAGAAGACTTCGAGATATAAAACTTTCATGAAGACCACAAAATCAGATTCGGCCCCTAAAATGGTCAAAAATTGCGATTTTCACAAGCTGACCCGTGAATGTCCGTTAAACAGACATGAACGGACATTCACGGCCTTGGAAGCACCATTTCGTCCGAGAAAGTCCGTTAAATGGAAATCCAGGTCCGTCTAAGAGACATGAGCGAAACAAGGGGTCCTTTTGACCCAAGAAGGTCCGTTAAACGGACTTCCATGTCCGTTTAACGGACATGGCTTCCCAAAACCCCTCCAAACCATTTTCAAAGATTCCTACATCCAATCTAACATCATATACACCTATAATCTTCACAATTTCACTTATTCAAATACCTAAACACTTCATAACAATCCAAACCACAAATTCAATTCACAAACTTCTCTAATCTCAACTTAATTGGTTCATCAAAACCTCAAATTTCAAACGTACAGCAAAGCTATCACAAACACAAATCTTATACAACATCATAACTTGTATAAATCATAACTCTTAACTCCAATCTCCTAAATTTGCATACTATACGGCATCGGAAAGCTAAGAGGATCATCTATAACTTTTATTAAGACCTCTTAGTCAAAAACATCATAGATCCATACAGAATTTCTTCTGAACCCAAAACACACAATTTACCCTCATGAACACAATATAGTATGCAAATCTATAACACAATATATATACAAAAACACTCATTTCATACATTTGATATTTCTAAATTCCACTAAAAGATCGGGGTCCAACAGTTATCCATGTGATCCTTCTTTAACTTTTCTCGGTACATAATGATAGGTTTAAACTCCATTATAGGTTAAGTTTTCTCACCATCTTTCTCTTTCTTTTTATTCCTTTGAATAACTTTCTCCTCCTAATCTTGTTTCTCTTCTAATCTTAATTCCTTATCATTTTTAATGGAAAATTCCTTTATATGTTCCTTAGGATTTTTTTTCAATATTGTTAGGCAAGTTTCCTTACGGTCTCTTAGAAACCAACTTAGCAGCTTGTCCAATCTAGTTCTCCAAGTTATTAATAGAATCCTCTTGATTTCTTAATAAAGTTTTAGAATTCTGAAAGCAAGCTTAAGACATATACAAAAATTTTATCAAGAGAGTTTCTATTTATGGTTCTTCCTTTCCTATCGTTGATTTCACTTAGAAAATTTTAGATGGTTCCTCTAATTTAGACTATATATGTTACAATATAGATTTTTTTAGGGAAGAGGTACCATACAATCCACTGTTTGTTTAATGTTGCCATAACCTTAACAACTAACATTCCTAGCCTATATATCCTCCCTTAAACACATCACAATGCCTCACCTGAGTTTGTTGTTGTATAACTAATAATCCATCATTGTTTTACTGAAAGCTTCAACACGAACTGTAAGAATTGTAGCTACATCAAAATCATAAACACCACTTAGCTTACTATGCTTTGATCAATTGCAATGCCATTGATCACTATTCATAGCCATCCTTTTAATTAACTCTTAGGCTGTTTCAAGTTTCTTACTATTTAAAGAACCTACTGCATCTATCATCTTCATAGTTGATGGGCAAACCATTATAGAACTTCACAAATTATAACCATATAGGAAAAAGTGGTGTGGGAATCTCCTTAGTAGGGCCTTAATCCTCTCTTATGTACCATATAATGTTTTAACTCAACATAAGCAAAGGAAGAGATATCATTCCTCATTTTAGCAATTTTTGCTAGTGAGAAGTTCATCATCAAGAATTTTCAAGCATTTGGTCCCATTTAGTTATTAATCCACGGAGAAGAGAATTCAACCATTATTTAAAGAAAAAACGTGTATAAACACAAGTCCAAAATGTGAACACAAGTCATTAGCATACAATATAGGCATATACCTCTTAAGCATGAGCGTGTAACATGTGAAATCATTCAACATACCCTAAACTCTTACAACATGACCATGTAAGCTTGAAATTTATAACTAATAAAGAATAAGGAAAAGTACACAAGCGTGTACTAGGTCGTTTTCTTATCCTTTAGCTTTATAACTTAGTTCAAATAATTTCAAATCATTTTAAACTTGTCTAAATACGTTCCTTTTACTTCAAACAAGTGAATTATGACCTAAAAATGAAATATGAATAAGTTAAGTACCAGAAACAATAAAAACACTCAAATAAATAAGAAAATTGCACTAAATATAAACTTAAATATGAATGATTAAGAATTTATTAGTTTAATCCCAACCCATGTCTACCATTAAAACCCTAATTTTTATTATTTAATGAGTAATAGTTTTAGATTATTGGAATTTTGTTATAAGAGTTGTGAGTTCTTTACTGAACTTCCAAACATATCAAATAATTCTTTTTCTTATGGCATTCAAATTACTTTGTGAACTTAGTTCTTGAACCATTATAGTTAACAAGTCAATTCTCTATTAATTTGATTTCATTTTCTTGATAAGATTTGACCTTGTTCGTAGGTTCACTAGAGATAATTCCTAGGTGAGTTTGCATTAATTTTATTTTTCAATATCTTTATGGAACTTTTTTTGATTCATCATCAAACTTTGAGAGAGACTATTAACATGCATTAATTGTAATTGAAATTGAACTTTAAATTGTTAATGTGAACAAATGGGGCTTTGACTAAGTTAAAATCAGGTTCAATTAGTTATAATGAAACTGGTTTATTTCCTTAACTATTTTTATTTATTAGAGTGGGTTTGACAATTTATTCATACTAATTATGTGCCACTGTTATCAAATTGATCACATTTTCATGTCATTCAATCATTTAGGTAAATCATTCTTTTAATTTGTTAGAATTTTTTTTAATATAAGAACATTTCAGCGCCTCTTAAATGTCAAATAAAATAACATTAATAATTCAAAGGTTGAAATTTTTTATAGCAAATTTATAAAAATTAATAAATCTATCGTACATATCAAACTAATTTATTTGAATGAAATGGATTAAGGTTGAATCGTATATCCCTCTCCACTAATGTAAATAAATATCAATTTTGAGTTATCAAAAGGACTAAATAAGCACATAACGTAAAGCTAAGATAACATGTATGTAAAAAGGACATAGTGCATACCACTAGTGAAATTTTTACATAGGAATTCATATTTCTTTTTTAAAGAGGTACGCAGAATTTCTTTTTTAGGTATCACTAGACTTGTATTCACTAGCATCTCTGATATTGACAATTTAACAACTCTATTGATACTATACTAATATTGGTGCACAAATTTTGCCTTAAAGTGGATAAATTACTTGCTTGGAAACTCACAATTTTTTGAAATAGTATCTTAAAATTGATGATTGAAAACTTTTGATTCATGACCTTTACTTGTATTTTTTCTTTTTATTATGTTTTGAACCTCATTTTTTATATGTTATCAATTCTTTAGAAAGGTAAATGGAAATAAGTCACAAATAGAGGTAAGATTGAATTGTCAGTCTTATTAAGAAAGGCTTAAAGACTCAAATTGAGTAACTAGTGGTAAATATCATAAAAGTTGCTTCAATAAGGATCAATATGTCCTTAATCATATCCATGGAAAAAATCATTTCGCATTAAGGGATATAATTAAGAAAGACTACGAAAATTTCTCTACCTTCTCTTTACTTTCATCATTTGGCTATTGCTTGGTGAATTTTGACTTTTCATTTTAAGATAACATCTTTTTTACCTCATTTTCCACCCAAACATAAGGTTTTTTCCATTTCTTTTTAGGAAACAACTTAAGATGTAGGTAGCTCCACGGTTTGTCAAGTTTCTCTGACTATTCTCCTCTTTCTTCCATCTATGGCTTCTATGCTATTCCTTCTCTTGGCATTCAGCTTACACCTGTTACCTCTTTTGCCACTCCTATTTTTGTTTCTTTTGTCTCTAATAATACTCCTTACCTAAACTTTTTAGCTTCTCCTGACTTCATTATATCACTTGCTATTCAAATTCCTTTATCAAGCTTTATTCTTTCCTTTTTGATCTCTCCAATAGTTAACTTTAGTTTGACAATATTTTTGCTCAGCCTTTCCCTCATTAGAGGAATTAGTTAAGAAAACTTCTATTTTCTTGTGTCCTCTCCTAATTATAGTATTATTTATTAGAATGGTCCTCTTAAAGTCTAGAAATAAGTAGTGAGAGATTAAGAAACTAGAGATAAACTCAACTTTATTCCTTATACTTGGGATACTATAACCTCTATCATTTATCCTCCTTTCAAAATCTTGAAAACTAGAGTTGAAAAATGGAAAACAATTCTAATTGGATAGTTATTAGACAATAGACCTTCCTTCTCACAAATTAGAATACCGGTTAACAACAAATAGAGTAATGGGGTTTATAGAAAACACTAATAATAAGGCACGACTACTTCCATTTCAATTTCAAAGATGAATCCAAGATGAAATATGCCGTAGAATAGGGAACCTAGCATTAAAATGGGAAGCCTTCATTTCTTCTCAAATGGAAACTAGGCTTAAACTTAGATTAAAAAAATCCTCACACATATTCTCATTTGAGTCTATTTTCATGAGATTCCATTTGAGTACTGGTCTATAATGGGACTTAACTATTTAGCTACTTTGATTGGTAAATCTATGTATTTGGATGAACACATTGCTAGCCTAACAAGAATAAATTATTCTAAAGTGCATATAGAAATGGTGAGGGAAATGGTACTCCTTTTGATGTTAAGTATATAGAGGTTGAATGATGAGGGATGTTTATTAAACTTGGATATCAACATTTCTTACCCCTGGAAAGCTAGCTAGGTTAATCTTGTTAAGGTTTAGACACCAACTAGGAAAAGAATTTCTCTTAGAACTTAAGATGAGGAAAATCCCAAAGATATTAAGCTTATAGATGCAATTCAAATTCTTCTAAGTTTAATGACAATAGAGAGAAAAATAAGGTGAACTTTGAGATCACATAAATAGGGATTCTTAATCTTACTAAAGATCCTTAAAGGTATTATACTGTCTATCTGTCTAATGATAGCTACTTAAAGAAGCTTGTCTCTAGTCAGGATACTAATAAAAATATTGTAAAGATGCCTATAACTCTAAAGAAATCTATTTATCACACAAAGGAATCAACTAAAGAAAAATGTATAACTTTTCCATTTGACCCTACTAATGAGCTCTTAATCGATAAAGTAATTCTAATTATAAAATTAGGTGGTGAATTTAAAACTGTTAATAAAAGGAAATATGCTCAAAGACATAAAAGGATGGGCTCTAAAACCTGTATCTCCAAATAATCATCTCTTGGAACATAGGAGTTTAAGCTACCTCAAGAAGCATAAAGCACTAAAGGATTTTCTTGTATAAAAAAAAACTATCCTTAATTGACTAACTAGAAACTAAACTTAAGGAGGACAAATTTAACAAAGGTCTTTAGTTCTTAGGAAGAACTGGGCCACTTTATGAATCCATTCATATTATTATAATGGTAGAATTTGATGAACTATGATCCAAAAGTCATCAAGGTACTCAAATACAAACTTCTAATCAATTTGTTAACCCAAAGATTAGTTGTGGCTTAATACCAAATACTATTAGCATTACTTCTATATATACTGCAAACCATGCCTTCTAAAGACATTAATTTTGAAAGAATTGCATACTTTATCCTCCCATTCCCATGGCCCTTGGCTTATATTAGGGGACACTGTATTCTTTATACATCAGAGGCTGAAGGCTCGTCTCATTTTGATAAACAAAGGGATGAAGAGTATAGGGCTTATTAATAGATCTAAATTCCTACCACAATTTTTAAACTTAAGAGTGATAAATAAGAGCATTAATGGATCTTTAGAAAGAAACCAAATAAAGGTATAATAAACTCTTTTTGGATGTCTCTTTTCTCAATTCTCCTATCATATCTCATCATAATCCTATAAAGATCCAATTGCATTCTCCTAGTTTAAAAGTAAAATCTCCATTTAAATTCCTCAATTTTGTTACTAATATTATGGGATATGAGAATTCAACGAGGATAAGGATATATTAGTCAAATTAAGGCCACAATGTTTACAAACTAATGAGAAAGTTCCATTACATTTGAGAAGACTTAAGTTACTTCATAAAAAGCACTTTAACGAAGATATACAAACCACTATTTTTGAAGATATAGGAGAATCACTCTCTACCTAGGAGGAACTCTATGCTAATGCTCTGAATTTTATTACAAGTAGAAAGAGAAGTTTGCTCTCAATGATTATCTCTTTAAACTTGAAGCTTATAATTCCCGAATAAAAAAAGTCAACAGTTAATTAGAGTTAAGAAGGGGAGAGTAATTCTACTTATTTCATTAACGTCTTTTAAGAAAGAAAGAAATAAAACATAAGAGGATGCTTAGATGATTATATTAATCTTAAGAAATAAGAAAGAGAAATTTGAAAAGATTGCTTTCAATGACCTCAAAGGCTTTTTTGGAATTGAAACTAACTTTGCTTCCTCTGTTTAAGTATTAAGAAGCTTTACCACTCATTTTTTTCCTTATGATCAACTAGACATGCCCAGCTCCCTTATGTCTATAATAGAGATTGAAAATTCTTTATTCACTATGCATCCAATAATAGCTCAAGACTAGATGGTTTTTTATGCTTCCTTATTGCAAAATCCCTAGGGACTATTAAGGAATCAAGTTATCAAGACAATTAAAGGTTTCTTATTCTAAAGGGAGCTAATTAAATAAATTAATAAGAAATTCCTACGTCTCGTTAGTTAGAAGTTTATACTAAAATTTTTTGAGGCTTTTATATTTGCAAAGATTATATTTTCAGTTGAATGAATAATACATCTCTAGCCTTATATTTAGTGTTCTTCTTAATTGGGAAGTACCAATTTATTCAAAGGATTTAGAGGTATTAGACAAAGTGACCCTCTATCACCCTATATCTTCACACTTTGCATTAAGATTCCAACTCGTCTCATGTCCCATAATATTAATCATAGTATTGCCTTCAAATATCATTACAAACGTAAGGCTATGAAGTTATCAAATTTATCACTTATTGATGACCCCATTCTAGTCTGTTGAGCTAATAAATTCTCCATCACCACTTTCATGGAATCACTCAAAGCTCTCTCTAGTCTTATAGTGAAATACTATAAAACTCAGTTCTTTGTATTAACTAATTTTGGTAACATATCTCAAGAATTGTGACGTTTAACATGGTTAATTATTCTAGATCCATCTTTTAAGCATTTGGGAATCCCTGTAAACATATCTAGACTGACTTATAAGGAATTTTAGCCTCTTTTTAACTCAATCCTTAAAAGAATAACAAGATAGAAGAATAAATTACTTTCTTATATCGGGAGGATTTAACTTATAGTGTCTATCCTTAACAATGTTCACATTTACTGGAGTTCTCATCTTTCTTTTC
The DNA here is from genome assembly GCA_027478405.1 of Erythroxylum cassinoides. Taxonomy (NCBI): domain Eukaryota; kingdom Viridiplantae; phylum Streptophyta; class Magnoliopsida; order Malpighiales; family Erythroxylaceae; genus Erythroxylum; species Erythroxylum cassinoides. The sequence continues at coordinate 5,712,198 of JANIPM010000009.1, forward strand.
CCATAAAACTAATAAAAGATATTGAGAGAATCCTTAAGTAATTCGTGTGATCTGGAGGTACTAATAACACTAGCTCAGCTAAAGTTTATTAGAAGAAGATATGCTTACCTAAGGCTTAAGGAGGGTTATGGATCAGATCCATAAAAGCCACTAATAAAGTCCATTTTCTTGAAATAATTTAGAGACTATATAATGATTTAGAATCCCTTTGAGTTAATTGGATGAATGAGGAATGTTTGAAAGGAAACAATTTTTATAACATGAAATAAGTGATAAGTGTAAATTGCATCGTGTTTTAGGGCATAGTTTGATATGTGTTTAACCATTAACTTGATCATTTAGTATGTGCTTAGGTAAGAATTGTGTTAGTTTGTTAATTATTTGTGTTTTAAGTGTTTTATGGGTTACTACTACTTTTGAGCTTAAATAATATATTTTTGAGGTACCTTAATGTGTTTGCTAGTGTTTAAGGGTCAATATTGAAGAACAAAGGAGTATTGGAAGACATTCAAGCAAAAACAATGACTCACAGCCGTGATAGAAGTCTCAAACGTGGCAGGCCACGATCGTGGCCTATATTGGGTAGACATATAGTCACTTACAAACTTTACATTTTGAGAGACTTTTTGGACCTTTCGAACCCTAGAAAGACCCTACAATTACCCAAAACATAAGAGGTTATTTAAAGAACATTCAAAGGAGCACAAAGTAGCTTTTTGCATAAGTCACACTTGAAACCCTAAAGAGAGAATACTGAGAGAGATAAAGAAAAGGAAGACGAAGCTGACTCAACGTGCTTCCTAGATCAGGATGTCTCCTGACGTCGCTACCCAGTCATATAACACATAATTCACATTCACATCATTTCATATCACAAACACTCAATACACTTTAATCATTCATATTATGCATATACAGTGCACATGAGACTCACTTTCTAATTATTATTATTGTTGTGACCGAGTGCCTATACTATCCCATATAGGGCTCATTGATAACTGTCGTATATAGGGCTCATTAAACGTTGAGCTAAGGCTCTGAATCACTTTTGAGCTCGAGGCTCTTTTTCACTCATTGAGCTTTAAGCTTTGATCGGTGGTTACTCTGGTCACAACTGCCATTATGTTTCATGCATTCATGAAATGAAATGCATCAATTACATTCTCATGATCCCATCCAATCACATTCCTATATCATCGGACCTTAGTCCAACATTCAACATTAAATTGAGAAAACACTTCCATTCATATGCAAATGCACATTCAGAACACATTTATCATCGGACCGTGGTTTGGCATCTAATAATCAAAGTATGCACACTTATTTCATCTTATTCACATACAAGTAGCACTTCAATATCCCAATCAAACATCACAATCATCGGACCTTCTATCCGGAAACTAATACAGTCAATCACATTTATACAATCATTCATTAATCAATTATTACCAAAATTCAAACCAAACAAACAATAAGATGAGACCATCTAAGTCTACTCACAGTATGCTTCAGATTTGCATTTGCTTCCATGATCCGGAAACATCTAGATGTGGATGTTCTATCCTGTATCACCATTATGCAAAACATATATTGCACTCACATTATTAAATGCACAATGACATAAACATTCAGTTTTACACATATGTATGTGTATAATGTATAATGCATGCTCAATGACAATCCCGGTTATATTTTCTAAATTCATATCTCATGCTCATTCCCATTTCATAACTCATATTGTCTAATTGAACTTAGATTTACACTTTATTTGCACATGATCATTCTAAGTTCTCCATTCAATCTTTACCCTTGCATGTGTCTAGCTTATTCATAAGCTTACATCTTAACAATATTTGATTACTCTATATTATAACTCAATTTCTCCTCATCTCTTTTCTAACCTCATATGATCTCATAATATCTCATTCTCATTCATAATTAATCACTTAATACATGTTACTCAACTTCCTTGAACATAACTACAATCATATAAACATCTTCATTCCCATTATGCTCATGCATTTGCTACTTTGATTTCATCCATTCGTTCACTAAGTTTTAACCTCCATTTTCACTTCAAACCTATCATACATCAGTCCCATAAACCAATGATCTTTCTAGGTTCACTTTAAGACCCATTTAAGCCTTAATTAGGGTCACTTGACCTGTGAATGTCCGTTAAACGGACCTTTACGAGTGAAATTATAAGGAAATTGGAAAGAAAGAAATATTTGAACCTTTCAATATAAGGAAATTAAGCCTATAATTGCACGTGGACAAGGGAAATTATAATAGCAACACCACCTTATTTCAAGTGAAATGAAAGATTTAAAGTAAACTGGAACTTATCTGCACATCTCCTTTGGTAAGATGTGTGCATTTCAAGAAGATTTCTAAATAGGAAAATTTAGAAGTCTCTTCGATAATGCTAAATATACCAAGGTTTTGAATAGAGTTGTCTGTTTACTTCTTCAAGTTGATTCTCAAGTTCATTAGAAGGCTTGCAGCAACTATATCTCTATCTGCTTCTATGCAATTTCCTTTTCGGGTAAAGAGATTAATGCTTTGCTCTCTAACTACTAATGTTTTGTAACTTTATTTGTATGATTTCAATTCGAGTTGTAACGATTCAAACTAGAATTCTCTCTTGGGATAAATTAATCTAATCTTCCTTTATTTATTCAAAAAAATTAATCATCAATATTTTAAACAGAAAATATCTTTCTAATCATGTAATGCCTTATAAAATTTGTGATTTCCAATTCACGTCTAAAAACTTAGATTAAAATAAGGCTAATAGACGAATCAATAATTGAAAAAGAAAATGCTCACCACTTTAATTGAATGATGTATAAATAGAAAATCGCTCAAAATTTTCTTTTGGGAAGTTTGAATATTGCTCAAGTCATGCATGCATATGTACCACCAAACTTATTTATTGTTGTGCATGTAAACAAACCACATTGTAAATTAATTAAGGATCCTTCACTAGTTAATTTGGTTTAATTTCCTTTTCGTTTACCAATTTTGTTTAGTAAAATTTAATTGCTCGATCAATTATGCCCTTGCTAATAACATAAGAGACTAGATATTTTAGTTTTGAAACTAATTCTTTGAAGAACTAATTTTAAATTTTTTATTTGAAGAAAATGCAAACAAAGTCATTCGGGACTTATTAAGGGTGAAGAAACCTGAGGTACTTTGGCATAGAATCATTTGGCATAAAATGATTTTATCGAGAATCTCCTTTCTCTTATGGCTCACTATACAAACAGGTTGAACACAGCTTATCATATAAGGTATTTGAGTATCAATCCCATGTGCCCTTTCTGTCAAAACTAGGAAGAATCTAGCGGTCATTTATTTTTTTCGTGTGAAGTGACTAATAAGATACGGAGAGTTATTCTCATGTGAAGAGGTTATCTTATCCAAGAGAACATTTTTGATGTTATTCATTAGTTATCATCTTAATCAGCAACTAAGATCTCGTCCCACATAATAATGGTTAGTATGTGTGTCCAATCTATATGAAAAGAAAGAAATGCTAGGCATTTTGAATCCAAGTCCAAACCTATAGATGTTCTTATCTTTGAAGTTCTAGACAACATCAAAGAACTTGTGGCTTTAAGTAGCATTGCCACCAACATCAACATTCTCTAGTATTTTTCTTTTGGTTATGATTTGTTGTTTAGCTAAATAGTATCTGATGTATTCAAGGGTTTAAAGGTAATCTCCTAGACATGTTGTACGACCTTAACTATTTTTACCTCTTTCAAAACTCAAACAGTCACATTAGTTTGAGTTTTTAATTTCTAGAATTTGGTTTCACATAATCTTTTCTTTGCTTTCATTAAATTAAGAATGAAGAATGGATGACTCATTCCCAAAGAAAAGCATAAAAATATTCCTTTTTTTAATTTATATTACATCATTAAATATTTGAGATAATTTATAAATATTTCAAATGGATATATTTATGAATTAGAAATTTCATAATTATTATTTCAGAATAATTGTTGAAAACCCTTTAATGAAATGATACGGCAGTCTTAGCCTGTGGAAGAATCTAAAATTAGAAGATTTTTGTTGGATCACTGAAGGAAGAAAATTGATAAATATTGCTTTTCTAGTTCATGCCCCCCGTTATAATTGAAGTTTAGAGCCAAAGATTAGGGTCCCTCTTTGATCATCCCATTTAACAAGAGATTGGAAATCTGAAACTGCATGTGTTGCACGCGAAAGGAAAGAGAGCGTGAAGGTAAGCTCCAAAAGATAAACGAAAAAGGAAAAAGATGGTCAAATTGACAAGTATTGGTCATTTACCCGAGAAAAAAGGTTGCAAGTGGTTGAGCTAAAGCGAAATATCACTCGCCCTCCGTTTTCGGCTTTGCTATCTTCTCTTTCCCTCTTTTTCCTCTCTTTTTTCCTTTTACATCATACATACTCTCGTCTTTTCTTTTTCTATTTCCCTTTACCATAGTTGTTGCAAAACATAAATGCGAGATGTGGTTCATCCAATTTCCACTTTTGAGTTGGAGAGAAGGGAGTAAAAGCGTATTCCACAACAATGATTAATAAAAAGAGGATGGCATGTTCTGACGGCAATTACGAACCAATCACAAGGTTTACTTCAGTTCTTATCTTAACGCTTCGTACATAAATGAAAATATCAAATTACATAAATCAAAACCGTTATTGTCACCAACCGTGGAAGTGATAAGTTAGCAAACTTGCAATCACAAGAACTGGTCCATTCAGTTCTCTCTAAAAACAAAAAACTGGTCTATTCGTTATTTATACGCAAAGTTTGGTGGTCCAAATATTTATCTAGAACCAAACGGAGGTTGGTTGAAGTTTCGTGTTCGTAATAAATGGTATGGATGGCTGCAAATACATAAGGAACCTAAACTTTAGTATTTCATTAATGTAGACCTTTTTCATAATGGGTTAATTAACAAAAAAAGTTAACATTTTCCTTAACCTTTTATTTATAGCTCAAATTTTAAAAAGTAGTAATAAAATACTTAAAATTTTAATTTGTTTCAATTCTAACCTGACGTTAGTCACATCTTTATCTTAGCTGACGTGACACTACTATGTATCAATGGCCCTTCACTAATTAGACATGTTAGCGTCATTAGGATAAGCTAGTGTGATTAGTGAAACAACGTCGTTTCTTGATGATAGTAAAACGATATCGTTTCAAGAAAACTAAAACAACACTTCTTCCTGGTCGTTATCACTCAATCTGTAACCTAAAATCCCTAACTTTTCTCTCACTGATCACGCACGAAATCACCTCACCCCGCTGTTGTTAATCTATAACTTATCCTAAATTTGCTCTCACTCACAATCAACCCGTCATCCTCAGCACTTCTCCCATCGTCGGAAGGTCAATTTGCCCCGTTCTTAGCCCTTCTCACATTGCATTGCTGGAAGCGTGGTTTTGCCCTTCTCAATAGTTAGCCATGTGAAGGCTAGGTTTTTATTTCGTGGTTAAGATTTCATGTTCTTCTTTTCTGATAATGTTTCATGTTTTGTTGGAAGGTGTAGATGATGTAGCTTATCTAAATTTTGATTTTGTCTCCTATTCTTTAATTCTTCATGCAAAAGGTTGTTATTCATCCTCATCCTATGGGCATTACTCATTTATGTCTTACATTACTTTACTTTTGCTTGTCTCTTCCTCATTTTGTTTAATGCTATAGTTATTTAAAGATGAATACACAATCAAACTTGACATTTAAAGACGAATGAATAAAGAGCTTCATTAACTTCATATAAATCTCACATAATGAAGGTGTTTATTGGATGCAAAAAGAATGCATTAACACTACGTATATTATATGCATTTGTAGCAATAACAAATTAACTTGAAAGAAGCAAATGAACAATTGACAATTGTTTGAAATCTTCCAAACATTTGATCAATAGATTCTTCATCTTTCATCTTGAACAGCTAGTACTGGTGCACAAGAATACTTATCTTGGATTCTTTGACCTAGTTCATACCTTCACGTGTGATGGATAACGTATCCCATATCTCCTTCGCAGTATCGCATCCGTGGACTTTATCGTGCTCACTTCTGCTTAAGGCACAACTCAAGAAGAACTTTGCTTTTGAGTTTAGTTGAAATCTCGTCTTCTGATCAACCGTCTATCTGATTCGTGGAATAAGATTTCCTTCATCATCCGTTAGTGTGTATGGTTCATTCTCTATTACGTCCCAAAGGTCAATATGAGTAGATTCGATAAACAATCGCATCCTATCTTTCCAGTAATGATAGTCTTCTCCATTAAATGTCAGAGTTCTAGTGGCTGAGGCACCTTCTGCTATGTATATATGTGATTCCGTCATAGTCTTTAATCCACACGTTGTTAATGTGATCTTTGGACACCAAGCTCTGATATCAATTGAAGTGAATCACACGTTAATATAAGGCTTATTATATGATATGCAAATGCACGAGAAGAGGGGTTGAATTTTGTATTCCCCTCTTTAAAAAACTTTCGAAAACGTTTTGTTAAAAGAAACTTGTTCTTTTTACAAGAACTACTGAAAA
>JANIPM010000009.1:5764504-5775743 GCA_027478405.1 Erythroxylum cassinoides
ATCAATGGAAAGATCAAAACATAATCTAAAACTTTCATGAAGAACTTAAAAGCAATTTCAACCTCTAACTAGGTAAAATTTTAATCAAAGATTCTGTCAAACATGTGTCATCCTATACCACATCCAAACTTCACAATTTCATATCTTCCAATTCTCATATCCAAAAATAACATATTATACATCACTGTAAAGCTATATACTTCCTCTACAACTTTCATGTAGACTACTTAACTCAATTCAAAACATATCAGTCCAGAATTGGCCTCAAAACACAGCATACCCAATCCTACACTTAAGAGCATTTTCAAAAACAAAATAAAATAACCTTAACTTCGGAAGATCATAACTTTCAATTTCGATATCGAAAAATATCATACTTTATGGCGACAGAAAGCTTTCAACCGAAGCTACAAGTTTCATAAAAATCATTTTCCCAAATTCAGCCCAAATGAAAAAGTCAACTATTCATCCCCAAAAAGTCAAACTTTCTTAATTCTTCAAATTTTCACACTTTTTCTCTTTATTTCTTGATTTTTAACTTCCATTTCAATCAACTCATTCACTTTACTTTCATAACCCATACAAATCTATTTGAATATCAAAGTCATCGAAACTAATCAATTTCTTTTCTTATCAATTTCCTTAAAGCATACAACATCTATAACACAATACATATACAAAAATACTCAATAAATTTCATTTAATAATTCTAAAATTTCACTTAAAGATCGGGGTCTAACAGTCCAGTCCTCAGACTTTGTTTGAGATTTCACAACATTCTTCAACTTTACTAGTATTCTTTCTACACTTGCAGAGCCTCTTCAGGTCTTTCTTACAAAGTATTCTTTATTTGTTTTCTTAGCCTCTCCAATCTTTAGCCTTTCTTTCTCTCTAGGAAAGATATTTTTGAGCTTCACTTTACAGATGTATTTGCTCTCTTCTTTCACACTTTGAATACAAAATTTCTCTAGGTATTGTACAATCAAAATATCTCTCTTGTAAAAACGTTATTTGGTTTACGACTAGAACTAATATTTATAGCCTAAGTCTTCAACTATCTTCTTGAGAAACTACTTCTTAAATCTTCTAGAAATTATTATTAGTTGAGTTCTGTAACTAACTCCAACTAACTGACTAACTAACATTCTAGAAACTATTATTAGTTGAGAAACTACTTCTTAATTTGTATCGTCTAATATAATACTTCTTCTGTCATCACGTTTCATCTGTTGTTCACCTCGTCTGGTGTCGCGCTTCGTCTGGTGTTGCTTTTCATCTGGTATAATTCTTCATCTGTTATTGCTCTTTGTCTGGTGTTGCGCTTCATCTGATGTTGTGCTTCATCTGTTGCTGAAGTATTGGTTGTTGCTGACGTGTCATTTGTTGTTGATATATCGTCTATTGTTAACCACGCATCTTCTGAGTTTAACTAAGTGTTACTTACATTTTTCTGCACACCTAACAAAGTTATCAAAACAGTTCATGCATTTATAAGATTATTATTATTTGATTGTCATCAAAATTAATAAAAGTGAAGTCTTCTTGACTTAATAGGAAATTGAAAAGAGAATCCAGAGAATTGCTTAGATATTAACCAACCAATTTGGGTTTATGCCTGGTAGGTCTATGATAGAAGCAATACATCTGCTTCGACGACTGATAGAATGCTACAGGAAACGACAACGGGATTTGCATATATTTTTTGTAGATCTACAGAAAGCGTATGACAGGATTCCTAGAGAACTCATATGGTGGTGTTTGGAGGAAAAGGGCATTCCTACGACGTATATCAGAGTGATTAGGGATATTTATGAAGGAGCACTGACTATCGTCAGGATGGTAGGAGGCGACACAAAAGTGCTCTCTATTGATGTTGGCCTACACCAAGGATCGGCTCTAAGTCCTTTTCTATTCACTTTAGTGTTAGATGAACTTACCAAACATATTCAAAGGGAGGTACGTTAGTGTATGCTATTTGTTGACAATATTATCTTGGTGGATAAGACCAAAGAGGGGATCAATGCTAAGTTAGAACGTTGGAGAGAAGCGTTAGAGTCAAAAGTCTTTAAAATGAGCAGGTCCAAGATGGAGTATTTAGAATGAAATTTTTAGGTAGCCAGATGGTAAAGGTGGAGGTAGCGATTGACACTGACGTCATACCACAGAAATCGAATTTCAGATACCTTGGATTCATCATTTAAAGCGATGGAAATATCAATGGTGATATATTACATCGTATTAGATCTGGGTGGATCAAATGGGGGAGTGCATCAGGTATTTTATGTGATAAAAAGGTCCCCGTAAAATTCAAAGGGAAGTTCTATAAAATGACGATTCGGCCCATCTATATGGGGCAAAATATTGGGCGACTAAACATAGACACACGAGACAGTTGGTGGTCGCAGAAATGCGTATGCTTAGGTGGATGTGTGGCATTACCATAAGGGATATGGTACGGAATCGGGTAGTGAGAGAGAGACTACAGGTAGCAAATATTGCAGACAAGTTAAGAGAGATAAGGCTTAGGTGGTTTGGACATGTGCGCAGGATGCCCTCTAATGCTTCGGTACGGCACGGTGAGATAATAGACCTGAGTAGCTGCAAGAGGAGGAGGGGAAGGTCTTACAAGACTTGGAGGGAAGTTATCAAGAAAGATATGCCAGAGTTGGCCTTCACTGAGGTAGTTGTTAGAAGTAGGAAAGTCTGGCGTGATAGGATAAGAGTAAACGGCACACGTATCACATAGGAAGTTCAACCCACTGTTCCCGCGATGGACACTGAAAACGTAGGATTGTCTTATCCTCAGGGCTGCTCAGTGAAGACCCCAGTGCGACTAGCGATGAAACGAACCGATCTTTATAAGGTGTAAGGTACTGACAAATTGGGTTATGCATCAGGTATGTCTTCGTCTTTTATTGAAATTCTATTTACTTAACTATTCGACGTGCTAGTTTTTTTTACTTATTCCCTTTTTTTCTTTCATGTCCTACATCATTAATTTGTATATCACATCTGCATGTGAGTCTACCAAAAACAGCCTTTCTACTATGTAGGGGTAAGGCTACATATTATCAGACCTCCCCAGACCCTGCTTCACTGCAGGATTTTAAACTAGGTGTAATGTTAATAATGATGACGATGATGATGATGATGATATAGGTTCTATTGGCTCTCTGTCAATTTGTCAAGAAATTCAAGGGTAGGAATCTCTAGTTTCTGTATATAACTTTTCGTTATCTATATAAAATATTAGTGATTTACCTTTAAAAAATTCTAAATTAGATATAGAGCATAGAAATAATATCTACTCTATTTGAGTTCAATCATATTATTTCTCCATCATTAGCAATTAATCCAATTGATAATATTTGAAAACTATTTTCAAAGTGTGATTTCACTTTGGTCAAAGATTTCCTAAATTAGTACTAATAGAGAAGAATAAAATATTCTCCCTAATTACTTTAGAGTGATGAATCCTCTATTGATCACTCAACCATCTTCATATAATTTATGTTATATCTAATAACTATCAGCTAAGCTACCATTGACTAAAATGGTTATAAGTAGTATCAAAATATAAAAATTACTATATGAGATACTTTGGTGCTCTTAAGTCAAATGAACACTTATACAATTATCCCAATAAAAAATTTCATAGATATATAAATAATGTTTCAAATAGAATTCTCATATAAGGTTAGTTCAATGAACTTATTCTCTAATAAGTACTCATATGTTTGTTTAAGTATCTCCATACTTAGTCCATGGGATCAACTACATCCTTCATAAGGAAGAAATATAACATATGCTTATACTCTATTAATGTCTAATATTAATAAAATAATTTAGGAATAATGCATAAATGTAATATGATCAATTATAATCTCATCATAATTTCTTTTTTTGGGTAAAATCTCATCATAATTTCATTTTTCAAACGACCACTTATGATTTTTTTTACAAATGAAATCATCATAATTTCGTTTGTAAATTACATTTTTATCTTATAGACTTTTTCATATGCATCTGAATAAGTATAAGATAAATAATATTTTTAAATAATTATACTACCCAACTACAACCAACCAATTAGCTATAGAATATAAACTAAGACACACTTTGCTAAGAGGACCCTCTTTAAGCTTACCCTAAACCATTGCACCTACACTTTATACCATGAAAGGAATAGTAGAATTTTCAAGTAGATATGTAAACATGCACCACTATTGTTGAATTGGACTATGAATTAGTTAAGGGAAATAATAACGACTACAGGTATTGATCGACACAACTGAATATCACAATGGCTAAAAGATGAAATGTTTAGTTTTCATTAATTTCTCCCTTAGGGATTCTTATGAATCAATTTCCACAACAAGATCATAGTTTTTTATAACAAAATACTAAAATATGTTCTTACATATTGATAGGAGTTCGAAGCATATCTCAGTCTTCAATCCTTTTTACAGCTCCCTCTGGATTAAGATTGGAGCATCTTCTACTTATGATTCCTAATATTGTTAGATTACCATTGGTAAGACACCTTCATAACAAGTTTCTGTTTACTTGCTCCCATGATGTGCTCTACAAGCCCAAATTTCCTATGATAATTTGAGCTTATAAGATTTTAAAACGGGTGCTCAAATCGGATCTGATTTCTAAAGATTTATGGATATGGTCTGAGCACTCTTTTTATATGACTTCTTAAAGCTACTGTATATATATTTTAGTCCTTTATATAATTACTTTTATTAGTACAATTTTCTTCTTATTAAAAAATAGTTTACACATTTTAGTTAATTGAGGATATATATGCTTTGTCAAGTAACTTATTTCCAATTTTTAATTATATGTTTATTATTCATAAAGAAAAGTAAATAAAGGAAAATACTATTTTCAATCCACTTTATTCTTAAAGAAATTAACTAATATTTTCTTAAAAGTTAATAATTATGTTTCATATTCCTACTACGTACATAATGAAATTAAAAATTGCTAGTACTAAAAAATCTAATTAATGAAATAAATTCAAACGAAAGTTAAACTATGACATTCTTCACTGTATATTGCCTTTCCACTAGAATTGATTAAGAAAATGAATAAATATTCAATTTGTTACAAAAATAATCTATCATTAATCTCATAATTAATGTTGCTAACGTAGCATGCTTAACATATGGCAAACTCAGTAGTACCAAGAAACATATCAAATTATTAAAATAAAAATTAGAAAATTAGAAAATCTATTTTCTGTAAATCTCTTCTTTATAAACCTAAACCCAACCCAAACATTCAAACTCCATAATGCCAGATGAGGCATCCATTGTACCTTACATAAATACCCATAACTAGAATTTTTACCTTTTGGTTTCTCCATTGGGAAAGGAACTACTAGAATTCTACCTACTTTTGATTAATTTCTTCAAGGAGCTACATAAAGGTAACCACGAAATTAAGTGAACTAATCCAATATGTAGTAAATGACCAATTTAGGAATATTAACTAGTTTAATAACCTTTGAGCAATTGGAGGCAACAAAACTTTGAAGTATAATTATTACGAGGGATCGAAAATCACAAGCACACATAAATTTACGTAGTTCACCAAAATTTAACTACGTTCACGGGTAGCTAGAGTTTTTATTTCACTGAAAATTATTTTTTCGTCGTCGGTATATTAAGAGAATAGAACATATATATACGCCTAGGAAAATATAAAAGACATAACATATCCACGATCGTGGGCTGGTGTACAGTCCAAAATATGTTATCAGACTCCATATCTCAACTATAATTTTATGTGGCCTGTTAATTTGTTGCGGGTTCATAAAGTTTAAATTTTATGATAATGGTGACTTAGGTTTAACTCTTTAGGATGTCTTCGTTTCATATGGTTATAAGATTCTAATCCTGCCAAATTTAGTATTAACAAGAACAAAACTATACCGCTACAAGATGCTGAAGGCAACACAAATTATCATCAGGAGAGGCTTAAGGGGCTTGCTTATGTTCACTACAAAAAGCTTATATGAATAAACTATGCTACCTTGCATCTCCCTGATGAGCTGAAAACTTTCCTTAAGGGTTTCATTCCTAGCCACTACTCTTCAGAGGAGGTCGTAAGTGATGAGATCAAGTGCAGTTTGTTCTTTTTACACCCTGATAAGAACCCTGGGTGTAAATTATAAATTATATTTATAGTTAAGACTTTCATATTTAAATTATAAAAATGATCTTCAAATCAATTGTCACTTGTCTAACTATTACATATAGAGAGAGAGATTTGTTGTTACTTATCTTTCCCAATGCATAATGCATGAAACTTGATTCCGATAAATAATCTATATTGTCAAAGTGAGTTTCTGCAATAGCAAAATGTTTTAGAAGTTCTAGCCATGGTACTATCACAGAATATATAGCCAGCCACCACTCCTTATAAGACTCCTTGTGTGTAGAAGTGTATAGACTATGTAAGAATTTGAGAGATCTTAGAATTTCAGATTTCCTCCTCTAGAGCTCTTGAAGTGGGGTCTTAGGGACTTAGGATTAATCCGGCTCAATTGAAATATCTAATGTAATTAAAAAAAAAAGGAGCAACATTGGTAAACTCCGCAATTTTCCGTCATCCTAGTATTTCCTTCTTCACAACAACCACTGAACATTGCTTACCTACCAATTGAAGTTGATATGAACAGGGACCTTGTCATTTCCCGAAAGGAACAAGCAACCTAACCATGGCACTTTATATGTGACTCCACTCTCTAACTTGTCTACCACATCCAGAGAATAGAGTGAGACAGAGAGAGAAGATGGAATCTTTAGAAGCGAATGACCAATCATGGTTCGAGGCCCAAGCTCAAGTATGGCGGTTCATCTTTGCCTTTGCAGACTCCATGGCCATAAAATGCGCCGTGGAGCTTCGCATTGCTGACATCATACACTCCCATGGTGTCCCGATCACCTTGTCTCAAATAGCCTCCTGTATTGATTCACCATCCCCGGCCACTCCCTGCCTTTCTCGGATCATGAGACTGCTAGTCCGCCGGAAAATCTTCACCACAGATGACCCATCAGATGGCGGAGAAACCCTTTACGGACTGACTTCTGCGTCCAGATGGCTTTTACATGACTCTGAGTGGAGCCTAGCTCCTATGTTTCTTTTTCAGAACCATCCATGGTCCACAGCTCCATGGCACTGTTTAAGCAAATGTGTGAAAGAAGGTGGTTTTGCCTTCAACAAGGCTCATGACTGTGACATTTGGGAGTTTGCATCTAAAAACCCTGAGTTCAACCGCATGCTGAATGAGGGTATGGCATGTACTGCCAGCATCGTGACACGAGGGATCATAACGGGGTACAAAGATGAGTTTCATTCCATGGGATCATTGGTTGATTTGGGAGGTGGGACTGGAGCTATGTTGGCTGAGATTGTTAAATCATATCCACACATCAAAGCTATCAACTTTGATCTGCCGCATGTAGTGGCCACAGCACCACCCTATGATGCGGTGGAGCACGTCGGAGGTGACATGTTTGAGTGTATTCCAAGTGCCGACGCAATTATCATGAAGGTACGTTCCAAATGGATATGATTTAGTTTGGTTTTCTAATTTATCTTGGCGATAATTTAAAAGTTGAGGTCAAGATAAAGCAGGAGGCAACTACTGTTTGTTATAACTCGTATGAAACATTATTTAACAATCCTGATTAATGAATCAATTGATTACTAAATATAATTATTAACAGTTTCATACAATCATACAATCAAATATCTTTCAATTCGTCATATAATAAAATAGTTGATCAGTCGGTTTACTAAAAACGGCTATAAGCTGTATTGTATTAAGCTCGAGAGAGTACCCGTACCCTGACATTGGTTCTTGGTTCTGAAAAGATCTCCAACTTTTAATTCCCGAAAGATTAGAATTTTACTTGCAGCAAAATAATTGTTGTTGATACGTTAGATCTTGTTCAAGAGTGACATATCAAATCTACGGAAAAGAAACATACCTCGTACCGCACTTCTCCAGTAGATTAGGTGCAGTTTGACTATTCCCCACCCCGCAATCATTTTCCAGTAGATTAGATCCGTCCCTAAACCAAGTAGCTAAAAGGAAACCTCTTTATATATGGTCCTTTATTCATATCCTAGCTTGTCAAAAAAAATTATTTAGAGTAAGTGTTCAATAAACTCTAGTAGGACCATATTGTTCCTGATCACCTTCCTTCAATTCTTCCTAAGTTTTCATCTTCTTCTTTTTACCGTCCTTGAGTATAATATTCTCACATATTCTCATTAGGATGACAAGTTAGGGGTGACTAACATTGATAATAAATTAAATGAAACACGTGACAGCATTGTATGTTGACATCTGACCCACATGCATAGGTGAAATGTGGAGAGGTATTACACTTACACGTAGTCTTGTTTATGATACAAAGAAATTATTGTAGCTTTCATATATGTTCTTCTCCGAATTGTTGTTCTTCACCAAGATCACCAAACTTTTTCTTTGTTCATCCAACACAAAAAACAGTTGATTGCTTATGGTTGTGTATTTGGCTTCATCAAGTAAACTTTATGTTTGTTTATCCTTCATCCACCGAAATCACTGCCAGAAATTTTGTTGTATCATGTAAGTTATGTTTCATTGTTTTCGTGAATGGTTTTTGATGATGTTGTAATGTTTGGAAATAGATACATGCAGGAGTGGGATAGGATTTCGGTGATAAAAGTAGAGAATGTACAGAAGATAAACATGCAGAAAAAGAATTACAGTAGAGAGAGAGAGAGCAAAAAAATGTTGTTGTCTATATATGAGTTTTGTTTTTAATGTTTGAATTTAATCTTGAATCTTGAGTTGTTTTAGAGTAAGTTGACTTAGAATGGGAGTAGAAATGTGAGAGTATAAATTAGATATGATGGGGGAGGGGGAAGAGAGGAAGAAGAGCGTAGAAATATGCAGTTTATGGTGAAGAAGAAGAAACCTGCATTTTAGAGAGAAAAGAGAAGAAGAGTTGCACCCGAAGGTTTTTCCAAAACCTAACTATATTGATTCTTTTAGCCACAACTTTGTCATCCAATCTCCAAATGACTTGGAACTTAAACCAATAGACTCCTAACACATTTTTCTTTCCCTCAATAAAAATTTAGAGCCATCTGAATTCGTTTGGGAAAGATTTGATTAATGGATTTAGGATGAAATGAAAGCGAGGAAATGTGTTGGAATGTTATGAACTGGAGAATTTTTATTGAACATGCTTTGGTATTTTGATTATATCTTGATCTGTAGATTTCTAAATGGATTGATTCTTTATTCAGATTAAACTAGAGACATATGTATACAACTTTCTTGAAGAAGTTGAATTTTAGTTCTATCTTTAAGAATTTCAAAATTTGGTATGATCTTGATATCATTAGAAACTTAAGACATAGAGGAACAATTGTCTAGAAAAAAGTATTATAGAAATACATCATTTTCTTCTTCTTATTGATTATGCAAAGTTGACTCAAATGGGATGCTTTCAGCAAAAAATGGAATAATGAATGAGTGTGTAAATAGTGAACGAGTGTGTGAATTTAGGCACTATTGAAGTACATCAATTTGATATAGAAATATACCCGAGAATTTTTCATTGCACATGCATGATACATGATACATTTATACATGTGTTTACTCAATTACATAAGCAGTACAAAAATGTGAAATTGTGCTAATGTATATAGGAGTGCAAGTAGCACAACCACATCCTGATATTGCCGAAAAGTCAAGGCAATAGGCTTAAGGGAGCAATTCTTAGTAACCTAAAATGGTCTCACCTTGACTTGTTTTGTTTATTACTGAACTGAATTTGAAATCGATGAATGTGTACTGAATTCCAGACAATAATTGTCTGAGACGTTAGATGCATGTAAATATCATTGGAAATGCTACTTGTATGTGAATGAGATTGCCTAAATGATTCTCAACTAAAAGTGACTGAATGTTATGACTGACTATATTGATTGAGATAATGTGAATGAAAGTGATTGATTATATTGAATGAAATGTGGCATGCATTTCATTTCAATACATGTAATATAAAGGCAATTGTGATCGGTGTTGCTACTGACTAAGATTGCTACTGAAAAGAGCTTAAAGCTCAAACATATATGTGAATAGAGCCTAAGGCTCACTGTGATCAAAGAGCCCAGTGATACCGGATACTGAAAAACCACACAGTTACAACAATGTAAAAACGAATGTGATTCTCATACATATAGCATTCACATATGATTTGAATTCATTAAATGATTTGTAAATCTATAAGAATGTTATATGTTTGAATACGTGGTATTAAATCAATGATTGTGTTTTATTCAAGTATAATGAAGTGATAGTTTGAACCTCTTTATATATGGTCCTTTACTCATATCCTAGTTTGTCAAAAAAATTTATTTAGAGTCAAGTATTCAATAACTCTAGTAGGACCATATTGTTCTTGATCACCTTCCTTCAATTCTTCATAAGTTTTCCTCTTCTTGTTTTACAGTCCTTGAGTATAATATTCTCACATATTCTCATTAGGATGTCAAAATGTCTGTCTGCTCTTAACATGTCTAAATTATCTAAGTCTTGTCTCATTTAATTTATTATCAATGTTAGTCACCCCTAACTTGTCATCCACCACTACATTTTTAACCTCATCTTTTCTTATAAAGTTACATATTCAATGGTGTATCATCATCTCTGTCATCATTAACCTATGACTACACACTTATTTAATGGTTCAACACTTTACTTCATAGAGCATGAATGACTTAATTGCTAAACGGTATAATTAATTTTTTAGTTTGAGTGATATTTTTTTGTCACGTAAAACTCCTAAGGTGTTTCTCTATTTAAGACACCTTGATTTGATACGATGAATTACGTCTTCATCTATCTCGCTATTGCATTGGATGATGGATCTAAGATATTTAAAATAATATTTATAACTTTTATACCAATCTTGATCTTCATATCAAATGTATTCCTTTGATTCAAAAAGTTACATTTTAAGTGCTTAGTCTTAGTCCTACCCTTTGACTCTAACGTATTCCTCCAATTTTTTAACTTATTAATAACATTCTCTTTTATTTCATTCACTAAAATAATGTCATCATTAAATAACATACACTAAGTCACATCTCTCGTATATACTTGGTAAGCTAATTTATAACTACTACAGGTATAAAAGAGTTCAATGGGAATTCTTGG
>JANIPM010000009.1:5782364-5792778 GCA_027478405.1 Erythroxylum cassinoides
TGCAAGATGATTTCTTAAAAAGTTTTGAAATCTATCGTTTCTCCAAACTAAGCATGCTTTCTTTTTCCGATCCAACAAAGACAACAACATAAAAGGCTCCTTCATACACTTCCATAGAGGTAAAATTGTATGGGACTAGAATCACCGGCCACATGCTATATGAAATACTCATATTATTGAAAGGATTAAACCCAGCTGAGGCCAATCCAAGTCGAACATTACGACAATCTTGTGCAAACCATGGAAACTTTCTATCAATTTCTTTCCACGTCATTGAGTTTGTTGGATGACGCATAAT
Source organism: Erythroxylum cassinoides (assembly GCA_027478405.1). Lineage (NCBI taxonomy): Eukaryota > Viridiplantae > Streptophyta > Magnoliopsida > Malpighiales > Erythroxylaceae > Erythroxylum > Erythroxylum cassinoides. The sequence continues at coordinate 5,782,663 of JANIPM010000009.1, forward strand.
GTTATCATCAATGCGTTTCTCTTTAGGCCACCTCATATTTATGGCTACTTTTTTGACATAAAAAGTCTTTGTAAACGTGGTTTAATAGGGAAGTATCAAAGGATTTTATTCGGTATCTTTTTCCCTCTCTCATCATCCACCTACCACCTTGATGTACGACACTTAGGACATTCCTGAAGATCTTTAATTTTCTTCCAAAAAGGAACACAATCATACTTATAAGCATGAATTGAAAGATAACCCAATCCAATGTCCCTTAACAATTTCTTTGCATCATAGTAAGATTTCGGCAACTTGTGTTCAATAGGTAATGCATTATTCAGTAAGTCAATTAACATGTCAAAGGACTTGTTACTTCATTTATTATAAACATTTAAATGCAACAACTTCACATCAAATGATAGTTGTGAGAAATTTGATGACCCAGAAATAATTGTTCTTAAGCAACTTTCAATAACTTCCCAAAATTATCTTCTGTAGCACTACCAATTATGTTAGGCATTCTTCTTTCATTCATAGTCTCCATATAATTCTGACAATCATCTATCATTTTGTCAATCCCATCATCACCATCATCATTCACATCATAATCATCTACATCATTATTGTTAATGTCATCATAACATGTACCTCCACTTCTACTATAACTTGCTTCCTTACGTTCACCAAGATAAAGCCATGGAGTATAAATTTATCTATGCCTCAAATTAACAAGTGATTATATACCACATCTTAAATTTGGAAGTCAACATTTAAGCAATCAATGTATGGAAAATGGATATTACATTCATAACCCATTTGATGTTTTACAAATTGCATGAAACTCTTAACTCCTTCTACGTATTTGGTTGACCATTTTCGATGAGACATCCATTTTCAATAAGGCATCCAACTCTTATCTATCTAGCTATACAATAAAAGAAGAGAACTCATTTTCTAAGAGGTTCAAATTCTTTTAGAAATGAACTGAGATCGTAAGCTTTCAGGGCTCATTTTGAGGCAATTCCTAATTCTGCAATCAAGATAAATGGCTAAAGGAAGCACTGAAAGCAATCACATACTGCAGGGAGAATAAAAATAGAGAAGATTGTAACACCTGAAAATTTTAAGTATGGAACAATCTCTTTGTATAGTGCAAGAGCTTCCTCCAAACCTTGACAAGGAATATGTAAACCATAGCATAAAGAATCCAAGAAAATATAACAGAGGGCTATTATTGAACATGGGGTGGGCAGGGAGAATATACCTAAAGATGCCACACAAATTCTTTGATTTTGGCTCTAATCAAACAGAGGAAGACATAATTTGCAAAAAAAACCTATACATAATCACCAACTAATGCAAAAATTGAACATGAAACACAAAAAAAGATGAACACAGTTAGGGGTTTCACATTGGTTAACAAATGACATAAACAAATGGACTCACCTTCGACTATAAGAAGCAGTGGGAGACCTCGAAGAGGTGGAAGAACAAGAAAAAGGTGAGAAGCCAGATGAAGAGTACAACATTTGAGATACAAAAGAAGGAGGACAGAAGTTAGATGAACAGAAGAGGGTCGATTGAGCTTCAATAGCAAAGTTTCGGTGAAAATGGGAGGGAAGGAAAAGCTCACAAAATGACGTCGTCCTAGGGATGACATCGTCCCACTTTTTTTTTAACCTGTTCACCTTTTTGCAACGAACAAAACTATGGTAGCCAATGGTAGACAATTCGCTACCAATTATAACAATGTCGCCAAAACCCAAGCATTTTCTTTACATTTTTTATTTTCTTAATTGATTAATATATATGAGGTATTCCTATTGCAAATAACAAAATGAAAAATTTGTCTTCTGCAATTATATATGCAATTGTTCTTGATTTGCTTCATTTTTGGGAATTACTAATATTTAATTTTAATTTGGTAGATAAACAAAATAAAATTGATTTTTTTTTTAAAATTAATATCTTCTTTTTGTTATTAGTTGAATTAATAAGGAATGTAAGCCACATTTAATTTTTACCAAATTTATCACTAACATAACAACATATACCCTTTAGCCCTTAGTATACCATTAACCTTATTATTTGTATAAAAAGATATATTTAATTTAAATACCCAAGGTTTTTGCGAAGAAGTACGTTTAGTCGCAGAAGAATATTTTCGCGACTAACCACCACACTTAGTCGCAGATGGTAGGCAATTTGCTACCAAATTTTCACATCATTGCCAAAACTGAAGCAATCTCTTTACTTTCTTAATTTTCTTAATTGATTAATATATATGAGGTATTCCTAATACATCATACAAAATGAAAATTTTATCTTCTCATTTATATATGCAAATGTTCTTCATTTGCTTAATATTTGGGCTTTAATTTTAATTCGGTAGATAAACAAGATTAAATTGGAAACTTATATATGCAATTGTTCTTCATTTGCTTAATTTTTGGGAATGAATAATCTTTAATTTTAATTTGGTAGATAAACAAAATTAAATTAGAAACTTTTTTAAAATTAATATCTTATTTTTGTTATTAATTGAATTAATAAGAAATGCAAACTACATTTCATTATTACCAATGAATCAATGTTTAGTGAACATGACAACATCATCCTTGTTCCCTTCATCTACTATTAACCTTATTAGTCGAACCATGTATTAGTTGCTACATCTGACGTTTGTCCACCAATTACAATAGATCGTAACAGATTAATTAATAGTACTTTTAAACAACTACAGTAAACAGAAATGACATTGTTTATGTAAACAAGAAAAATGACGTCATTTGGTATTAGGTTTTCAATCACAAGCATAATAAAAAGGCTTATCCATTCTCATTCATGCCGTCAACATTTCTCAAAATCCTTCATCCTACAAACCACTATCTCCTCTCTTCTTTTTGGGTTTTGTATTATGGTCATCATCGTCAAAGAACCATCATTAACTGAATCAGTATTGTTCTTTTGTTCTATTTTCATTAACGAAGTTGTGCTAAGTTTAACTTATACCTTTAGGTCTTTATTGTGAGTTTTTAATTATGCATTTGATGTATGGGTTATGTTTATGGTTGTGTTTCGAAGATGATTTACCCTCGGTTTTTGTTATTTGTATATGGGTTAGCTTCTTCCCAACGACCTTTAATGCTTCCCTCATCAAAGCTTCATAACTATTTGATGAAAGGTCTTCAAGACTATTTATATAGCCCAATATAGATAATACTATATTTCTGTACATGAAGAACATAGTCATGTCTATTATACTTTAAATTCTAAAATTTGCATATGATACAAACTTCACAATAAATTTCTGAAATTTTAGTAAAGATAACTTTCATATCATTAGGCGCATTGAAGATGTATAAGTGTTAAATTGAACTACTTTCGCCTATCATCAAAATCGGAGTTGAACATATCATCATTTTATTCTAAATCAACATTTGCAGAATATACCTCTTAATATTATTAATTAAGGAATGTCGATATGACGACTAGTTCCGGATGGTACTAATTCATTCTGTTGGGAGGCATGTGACAAAATTGCCCTACTGAAGAAATAAACAATGCAGAAAAATCTCTCCTTCATACACTAATGATTATTTGCCTTCCATAGCCGTTCTTCTGCTTCAAGGTGTTTAGTATCATCTGAACAACGTCACTTTTCTTATTATATAAATCTCATTTCCTTTTATGAAGCTATTATACATATTCACATTTGATGGTATATACCACATGTTGTTTTAAGCTTCCTTGAATCTCGAAGATGAGATGTATGCCTATAAAGGTGGGAATGATGTCACAACGGTCCGTAAAGGATCAAGAAATCGGTTGTTTTGGAAAATTCCACATACTTCGTTTGGTCATTCACGCATAAATGTCACTCCAATTTTGGTTCGTTTAACGGTTTACTACTTTAATAATATCTAAATTCTATACCGGTTGTGTTTTAGGTAAACTGTTTCGTATTGACAGTTCATCTAGAGAACTTGTCTTCCATACTAAATCTGGCGACCCATTCACTGTATCCCCTAAAAATTTAGCTATAGCAGAAACGCTGTTGCAAGAGGGTGTGAAACTACACCCGAGGGAAGAACTATCACTATTTCAATTGGTGTCTTCGAATGTGCAAGGACCCTTCTTGAGAATCTAGACATCAAGGACTCATTTATATTTATCGACTCTCATGTCACTTGGAATCTACAAAAATAATGATATCATTGTCATTTATCGATGCAATCAACATGACTCAACTTTAAAGTTGATTTATTGTTGTATCTGTAAGAATTTGTCAAACAATCTCTCTACTAGTTAGGGGTTAAGCTGCGTGGTATTGAGTGTGGACTATTATTGTTGTTGTTCTATGACTGTGAGAATTGTTAACCTTCTAATTCAAAGTTCATACTACTCCATATATCATATTATTATATTGATACAATTATTAAAATTTTTATAACTAATTTTGCACCGTTACTAATTATTAATGATTAATTAATACTACTGTTTAACACTTAAAATTATTTTGTTTGCGTTTTTTCAACAATATGTTGTAAATATTCAAAACAAATCTCCAATAAAGCATATCTTAACTATGATATATTATAAAAATGTTAGTTTAACAATTTTGAAAAATGTTCCCAAATGTGTTACAAATTACTGTGGAATCTTTGGTGATGTTTTCCAGAAATCGTCACTAAATGTGGACCATTTGGTGACGATTTTTAGTGATGATTTCTAAAATTCGTCAGAAAATGTTGATCCCTTTAGTGATGCTTTCAAATATCGTTACCAAATGGTTACTTTTAGCGATAATGTGAAAAATATAGAAAAAACACGTACCTAAATGTCTACGAACGTTTGGTGGCAATTTCTGAAAATCATCACCGAATGTCTTTTTATTGACAATTTTACACAATCATCACCAATTGTGAACTTTGTGGTGACAATTTCGAAAATTGGTCACCAAATACTTACCAAATTAGGTAACGATTTTTAAAAAGCATTACCAAAAGTTCATTTATCGACGAATGTTTAAAATCGTCATTCATTGTGGACCAGTTTGTAACAATTTTTTGAAATCGTCACTAACTGTTCACCATTTGGGAATGATTTTTGTTATTCGTTACCAAATATTGATCCTTTTGTGAAGCTTTTATGATTAGTTGCTAAAGGCTTAATTTTAATGACGATTTTGAAAATCATCGCAATATGTTAACTTTTAGCAATGATTTTTAGAGAGCCTAAAAAAAAAATTAGCTAAATGCCTATTTTATTGTAATATAGTGAGTGCTAAAGAAAGTGTTTGAACACCGAAGTTAAGTGGTAAGGGGCTGATTTTGCTTAGACAAGGTTAGGAGTTCGACTCCTACGAGTAAATATGGCAGGGTTAAATATTTGGTGTAAGTGTTTGAGTAACATTTTCAGATTCGGCAAGACATGAGTAGAGATTAATTCGGGTGTGATAATAATTTTAAAAGTATTACCGACAATTCTCCTACGGGGAAAAAAAAAGAGAAGAAAGTGTTTGACCTACTGTAAAAACGTACAAATCAAAGACGTGCTATGTTGAAGATGAGGCGCACAAACATGAGCTTATCCAATCATACTTCAGAATTGATGGAAAGAGAGATCAGAACAATGATGGTACAAATGAAATCTTGCGACCTTTGGAAAGAGTTAATCGTTGATGGGCTCTGACTTCCAAGTGTCAGTATTTCTATGACATGAAAACGAAAATCTTCACACTCCACTTTGACTTCGGAGACCATTAATCAATGAGTATACTATTTTGTGAGAGTGCTTAGTTGGCGGTAACAGCCCCACAAAACTTACCGTCAACTTAATTTATATGGTTAGTAGCTGCCAAATTGGGAACAGTGTTTTCGTATGTTGTCTGGATAAGATTGGCACGACTTCAAGTCCATAAGCAGATTTGTGCTAAGTTGTTAAAGTGGATATCAAGTTGGTTTCACATCAAAATTAGGTTTTTTTTTTAGGAAATACATGTGCCATAGCACATGCTATGTGGACTGTAGGCCAGACAAGTGTAATCTCAACCTTAGACTTTGGGGATTGAACGTTGACACTTGCAAATGAAACCATTAAATTGAGCCGTTTCTTTGGTTGTGTTTTGGTTCATAAATTATATAATTGAATTAATAGAGGTGCCAAGGACCCACCACCAGAAGTAACAAAACGCCACTGCCAACTTAAAAAATTGCTTGCTGACGACTCATTAACATTCCAATCCACTTGCTGGGAGCTGTTAAAAAACAGCGGCTGCTCACCAAATGCACATTTGGATTGGACTATGGTTTTAGACCAACAATTATAAACCTTAGAAATGAGACAAGCAAGCAGGCTCCAATGCTACACAATCCACAAGTCAAAAATTATTAACTACAAGGTAGAGAAAGAGAGAGGTCAGAGTCATGGACCTCGTCAATCACTTTACAGGAAAAAAGACGGTCAAACTAAACCCACATTGCTGATTTCAAATCTCATTCGTATGCACTAACTAGACTGCCCCTAAAAAACCCAAGGTTTTGGTAATCAGAAAGAAAGAGCCAACTATAATCCTCACACCAAAGCTCATTTTAAAAAAAAAAAAGGAGGGGGGGAAGCTTTTAAGCACGCCTAGTGCCGGCGAAGAAATTGAAGTCATGGTGCTGGACCCCTAGTTGCTTTAGCCATGAATCTGCCACACTCAAAAGCGAAACCAGCCTTTCTTGGTCCCGACCACCATTACCTGCGACCCACACGTTTCCTTGCATCTTGTAAGTTGCCAAACCAAAAGGTTGGAGAGATATGCTTCCCCCTGTTTTGCGCTTCCCTTTTGGACTCTCATCATCATCTTCTTCCATGTCCATATCTGCACAATTCAACATACTATTTTAAAACCTAAGCCGTAATTCGTCATAACAAAAATTAAGTAAGAGGAAATTCGGGTGTGATGGGGTACCTTGGAAAGATGATGACAGAGTATGGTAACTGAGGAAGCAGGTAGACAAGTCCTTTATGGTTCTTCCCATTGGGATATGATAGATGGGGTACCTGAACGCAATTGACTAAGAATATGAATCTTGCTCTGACGTGGTCATTTCATTTGAATAATTTATGTACACATTTTTTTACTAGAGAGAGACTGACCAAGCAACTGACATCCAACTTGCTGGGGAAAGATCCACACTTCTCAATGACATCAATCCTGGGTATCTTCCAGCTAATTCGTTAATCTGAAAACAAAAAGGACAAGAAGATGTCAAAGAGCCACAGACTTGACTCATCACCGAATATTAGTTGGTGTTGAACAGAATAAACTGTTTTTCTTTCATATCAATCTAAATTAACGTCGATCATAAAACTTGGTCACAACAACAATTTGATTAATGTGTATAGTTACTTGTTCTAAAGTCAAAAAATCCATTTCATATTTAGCAGATGCCAATCACGAAAAGGATTTGGAATGATTCCTAACAACTATTTAGACATCATCTTTTTAACAGTATCAGCCCACTTTGTCTGGATTAGTCATATTCTTTCAAAAAGATAGGAAAATGTAAACACTAACGAAAGCAAGGAACATGAGATTGAGAAGACCAAAAAGAAAAAGAAAAAGACAAACAAACGAACCTTATCCATCAAAGGGACTCTTCCATAAGGAGCTGATCTCTCAAAGTACTGAAAATACAGGTAACCCAATCTGTCCTTTAGATGCCAGTGATTATCTTGCTCAAACCCTCCTTCCTCTGAAGAACATCCGTCCCACCTACCTAGCTTGTCACTCTCGCTCTCATAACTGCATGAATCACTGAATGAATCTCTCGTTTCCCCATCACCAGACTCTGTCTCCTCCCTAAGAAAACCAATCAAACCATCACAAATCACATAAATTCCCAAGTTGAATTAACGGGAGTTATTCGATTAATCAACCGTGTCTATAACCAGACGTACATAGGATGTAATTGATTACCTTAAACCGTTGACAGAGGAACTGCTTGTGAAGATTTGGATTGCAGAAAGATAAGGCACATAGTACTGAAATAAGGTTTCACCATTGTCCAAAACAATAGGAACTCCAGCCCCGTACGCGCTCCATTCATCGAAACGATTCCATAGATCACCAAGGGTAAAATACTCAACAGCATCTCTCTCCCACGGGTGCCATAAACGGTTCAAGTTCCTAATCTCGCTCTGCGAATTCAAGCATACAGAAATTAACCTTAGAATCAATATAATTGCCACAACTGTAAAGAACACAAAATAAAAAGAACAAACAAAAGCGCAATGAAGAAAAAAGAAAGGTCATACCTTGGGGAGAAATTGGGACTGGACTACTGGGGTTGTGCATTGAAGAAAGAAGTCCAGGTTTGATTGTGCTGACCCTTTGTCGGAAATCATGGTCGGAGAGAGAGAGAGAGGGGAGAGAGAAATTTACTTTCTCCCCAAACCCTGGCAAAACAGAGCAAGGACAAGGAGAAACAGAGGAATGACTTAAGAAAGAGAGACTGGCGGGATTAGATTTCCCTTATAGAGAGAGAGAGAGAGGGAATGAGGATTCTATTTTTTGACGTTTGGACAGCTAAATATAAGGAGACTCAAACAAAAAGATCTCTTCTTTGCGTTTCAAATGGAAAGAAAGTCTCAGGTTGGTACGTGCCAATGTTGTCAAAGTTCACAACATTTTCCGATCACCGGCCGTTCTGATTGCCAGTTTGGTCTTGGTGAACAATTAAAACAAATTGTAACCACAACTAAAAGTGATGGCTTCCTTCTGTTCTTCTCTCCTTTCTTTTCCTATTCTCTTGCTATTTTAATTCTTCTCTAAGCTTAAAGAAACCTCAAGCCTGTTGGACTCTGCTTTGTTCAAAACTGAAGGTACCACTTCTCTTCACAATAAGACAGCCAAAGATTCAAAGTTAATGCTTCAAGTTGTATCAAAAAAACAAAAAGAAAAAGAACCCACGAAGAAAAAAAAGTGTTAAATCACGGAAAACCTCTTCACTCCTTGAGGACGCGGGTTCAGGAAGAAAAGCAAGACAAGAGAAAATAAGAGGAAGTTAACGACTAGGCCGAGAAAACCTCTCACACTTTATCCTCTCACTCGTCAACAGAAACCCATGTTTTTTGCGGGAAAGAGTTTGATGGTTTTGATTACCAGTGCAAAGCGCTGCAGTGGCGAATGAGATTACTTCCTCTCCTTAAACCGAAAATGCTAAAGGGCATCAACTTTCCCGGAAAAGAAAACCAGTGCGAGAAAACCAACAAACGGACAAACTAAAACTGGCAAACAAACAAACCGAGTGACTGAAGGAAAAAACAATATCAGAACTAAAGCTAAATCCAATTGAAATAGGAACAGCAGCAAATTCTGAATTCTTTGAGAAGACAAAGAAAGCCAAGGAGGGAAACTGTTGAAAGTTGAAACAAAGGGAATAGGGGTTAAAAGGCATCTATCAATCTATATATATGGGATTCATATCTCTCTGTAACAGGAATATCAAAGATACCTCTCTTTTATTTTCTTTTTCCTCTCTTTTATCACTTTTTTTTAAGGGAACTGGGTCCATGCTTTTGTCTTAGAAGCCAGAAAGCTGCCACTAATATCTTTGAAATTTTCAAAAGTAATAAAAATTGAATATCTAATTTCTTGACGACACCAGCCTTGAAAATGGTATTAAACTAAGCCCTCTCTACTGTCCGCTTTAGCATGTAGCTTTGGTCAAAATTGTATCCAAAAGGATTTAATGACCGATTCGACGCAAATTATATTGATATGATTTAACCTTAAGACTAAAACTTTTTAATAGAATTGAACGTCTAAAATATTAAAAAATTACTATTAAGAAGAAATGAAATGGTTCATAATGTAATATAATAAAATATTATTTGGATGAAAGATTTATAATGTAATATAATGTAAAACTATTTATTATTTTATATTTCATCCTAAACTTTCAATCGAAGATTTTTTATTTTTACTTTTTAGGTTGAAATGAGATGTAATATGAAATCCTTATCTTTCATCACATCTCATTCGATTTTATTATAAAACCTCATCCCAAATAATAGGATAATATTTCATTCCACTATATTTCATTATAAAATCATCAACTAAATAGAATCTAAGGGTGCGGT
>JANIPM010000009.1:5830415-5841745 GCA_027478405.1 Erythroxylum cassinoides
TCTTTGATCTTGAAAGAAACGGTTAATCAGTTGAGTTCTGTAACTAACCCGAACTGACTCTTGCGTCTGCTTTCTTTACTTCTTCTGCGTCTGTTTTACTATTCACGTCTTCGTCTGTTTTATTTTGCGTTTGCGTCTGTTTTTTTCAATTCGTCTGCGTCTGCGTCTGCTTTGCGTATGCTTTGCGTCTGCATCTGCATTGCTTCGTCTGCTTTTGTTTTTCTTCTTCTCTTTTGCTGCGTCTGCTTTTCTAACTACTTTTATTTTGTCTCTTTATGTTATACATCAAAATCATATTTAAGTAAAGTCACTTTGACTTAACATTTTCGTCTGTTGCCACTTCCAAGTTTGACCATCAAGTGGCGGATTCCACACCCTTAGCCGTACAAGTACCGAGGGATGACCAACAAGCTAAGGTTTGTGAAGTTTGCTCATTTTTGGGTTATTCTTTTTGTACATGTTCCTTTTTGTAGAATACAAAGTACGAATTCACTTCTCCACCGAGCTACTATGAAGAGCAGTCCTACTTCAAGCCTCTACCTCTACCTCCACATCTACCTCCACCTCCACCATCGCCACCACAAGCTAATGAGATATCTTTGGAGGAGATCATAATGAGTTTGGAGATGAGCACTCTTCAATTTTAGCAGTGTAGACAACCGTACGTGCCTCGGCAAAATCCAAATATAACATCAAATGTCGAAGTTAAGACTTCTTTGGAAGATATAGTGCAAACTTTGACCAATAACACTTTGACGTTTCAACGGAATACTGAAGCAAGTGTCCAAAATTTGGAAAATCAACAAAGAAATTTGGAAAACCAGCTAATTCAAATTGCAGCTATCGTTAATCAAATTGAGGCACAAAGTTTTGGAAATTTTCCAGCACAACTGGAAATCGATCCTAGACAAAGTGCGAAGGCTATCATATTGCGGAGTGGTAAGGAATTACAGGAACCACTTCTGAAAAATTCTAGAAGAGAGGTGGAAGAAGTAATCATGCAAAGGGCACCTTCACAACCAGAATTAACACAAAACAACCTACAAAATATGGTGATTCCGCCCCCTTTTCCAATTCAATTTTTCAAGGCAAAGGAGGAAGAAAAGGCAGAGTTAGAAGAGGAAGAGATTACAGTTCGAGAAAAGATGGAGGATGTGCAACCTCCTAAGGTAAGCGATGTAGTTCATGTTATCGCTAACTAAATATCGTTTCCTTTTCCTAGTTGTTTACAGGTACAAGAAGAAGAAGAACAGGAAGAGTCACAAGAAGTGTAGTTTTTAGGAGAGTTGTGGCCAAGCGAGTTGAAGACCGAAGGTGGCAAGCAGGATGTTGAGTCTCCACAACCATTGGCGTTACTTTTACAGAGACCATCCTAGTGTGAGAAGGCTGATGCCCAAAAAGACGAGTGGACATTAGAGTATGATAGTGAAGCAATGAAGTTCCACTCTTCAGAAGTCATGGAGCATCTTGCTGAGAAGGAGCCACATTCGAGGGAAGTTGTTCTAGGTTTCTCATGGAGTTTGAGTATGCTTCCTGTTGGAATCAAGCATCCATTCGATAATGGATGATGTACATATGCCAAGGGTCAAGCCTATGACCTTTGATAAGCACTTAATGGGAGGCACCCCATTCGTATCATTTCTTTTATGTGTTTTTTTTGGCAATTTTCTTTTATTTTCATTTTATGTTTACTTCAGTTTAGTTAGGAATTTAATTTAATATTTTTGATTCTGCAATTTTAATTTTCATCTTTTCTTTTTAAAAATTAAAAAATTAAAAATTAAAAATTAAAAATAAAAATAAAATTATGTAAAAAAACGAAATTTCCCCATTCTTCCCTCTCTATTTTTCCCCTCTTTGTTTTGCTCCAAATTCCTTCTCTCCTTCTCACTCTTCAGTTGTCGCTACTCTCCGCTAACTTCCCTTGGTCCATCAATTTCATCTTTTCACTAAGCATTTATGCAAATCTCATCTTCCCTTGCCCATGCACCCATCACCCCTCACTTTCATTTTTTGTATTTGTGTTATGATTTTGTGAAATTGCTGGTGTTCTCTACAGAATTGACACAATGCCCAGGAAAACAAGTGAATCTTGTAGACTTGCCACGCCCATCCATTTTGATACGGATGTTTCTCCACCACAATCACCTTCACACACCACCGAACCACCTACTGCCACATCCTCCAACACTTTGATTCGGTACTTCGCTAATAGAGAAGCTTTCTTTAACTTTTTCCCTTATTTTTATGCTTCTTTAACATTGAGGAAAATGTTGGTCTAAATGTGGGGGAACGAATTGGAATTTTTGTGTGAATATTTTCGGTTTTGTTGTGTGGTTTTATTGATTTTTGCGTGTGGTTATGCATGTTAAGCCATAAAGCTTTGTCATAGTAGTCTGGATGAGATTGGGTATATGCATGACATTAAATTGGGCTAAGTGAGGTTTAAGACGAAGCATGTTGATTGATTGCACTAATTCATCTTATAGGCTTGGTCAAAAATTTTGACATTTAAGTGATGAGGTAAATTGTGTAATTAAGGTGAATTCTTGAATTAAACCTGTGAGCAAAGTTTAAGCTTAAATGACATCATCTTTATGTCATGCTATTTGATTGAATTTTGTGATGCTTCTCTATTCATGTTGCCTTCAGAACTTGTATGGAACCGGTTTGAATTTGTTTAATCACATGGGATATAGAAATGATTAAGGCCTTCTTTGTTTTTACACTCTTAGCTTAAAATTGACCCACCTATTTATTTTCCCTTTGCAAACATTTTTTAGCCTTTATCCTTATTTTTCAATCAATCACCTTATTTAAAAACCCAAAAATCCCATTAGCCTTACCCTATCATAAGTTGAATGAAACATTGAGTAATTTGGGACTTTTGTTTTGTATTTTATTTTGAGATACTTTTATAGGTGCTTCTACTCATGTGTTTATTATTTTCTCTTATTTTTATTGTTTTCCCTTGTTCTTAGTGTTATTCGAAAAAAAGAAAAAAAAGAAAAAAAAAAGAAGAAAAGAAAAGAAAAAGAAAAAAGAAAAAAGAAAAAAATCAGAATAAAGAAGAATAAAGTATAGTAGTACTAGTTAGTAATGAGTAGTTGTAGTACTTTTTATTCATGTTTATCTCAGAATTTTAATTTGTGTGTCCCTTTTACTTGATACTTTGTGAATGCTTGTGATTAACCTTTGCCATTTTTACCTCACCTGTGAACCTAGCCCCATTACAACCTTGAATAAAGTCCTTATGATATATTAGCTCATGTGATCTGAATGAATGATAACTGGTAAAATTGCAAGCCTATGATAGTGCAATATGTTAGAGAGAGATTTGAGTGAAACACTTTGCCCTCAAACATTTGAGTGTAAGAGCGAAATCCGTGAGAAGAATTCATTTTGATTTCATATTTGCCTTTGAACAATGATGTCATATTTTGACTTTGTTTATTTGCATTAGTGAAAAGCGATTATGATATGTGTTGCAACTTAAGTCTTACTAGCCCAAGTTAATGGATTGTGTGCACTTAATCTTGTGAAGGATGAATTGACTGAGTGTAGTGGTTTGACATGTTTGCTCGAGGGTGAGCAAAGGTTTGGTGTGGGAAATTTTGTTAAGTCATCAATTTGCACTTATTTTGGACTTGATTATCTTTAATGTGTTGAAAATATTATCCAAAATTAATGAAATTATCTTATAATTGTTTGCAGATGATTTTCAACACCTTCAAGACGAAATTGAATCAAAAAGATGCAAAAGAATGAAGAAAATCTAAAATTCCTATTTTGACAGCAATTCTGTGACTAAGCGTAGCACTCTTAAGGATGACATAAATCTACAGATCAACTTTCAAAAGTCAAAATCGAGATTCTCACAATCTTTGAAGATTATATTGCCATCTTTTAAGGGGATTGACTACCTAAAATTGAGGGATACAATATTGAATGAAAATCAAGGAAAGATAGGAGGGAAATCGGAAAAATAAGCATAAAAGGAGAGGAGATCACTATTCACGGAAGCTTAGATTAGGTTTTAGGATAGATTTTCATTTCTACATCTTTTCTTTTCTAGTTTTTACGTTTTTCTGCACTTTTTCCTTTTATAATTTTGTTTTCTTCAAGAAAGACTAAGGATGGAGACTTTAAGCTTTGTTATTTCTTTCGTTTTCGATTCTAGTATGAGTAGCTAAACTTTTCGTCTTGGTTGAGGAGATCCGTGTTGTCATGCTAGTATGTGTGAGATGTTTTGAATAAAGTTTTCGTTGTTAATAAATATTGAATATCTTCCGATCTACTATTTCTAATTGAATTCATTGGTTTCTAGGTACGCAACTAGGGATTAATGAGTTTAATTGCTAAATTAACGAAATATGATGTTCAGTTTCACTAATCGCAAGTAGCAATTAGGATTGTCTTCTCTATGTTAGAGTCGGAAAATTATATGGAGATATTTGCTTGAATGATTGCATGTCGTACATGTATTTCGTTTGCTAGTTGGTTCTTGGTTCATAAAGCTATTATTCAATTAAATCGACGATTGTATATAAGTGGTTGTTTAATAAGAATGATATGATATATGTTTCTAGTCATTACTCTTAAGAGAAAACTTCTCTAATGAAAGTTTGTTAATAATTGCAATTTTATATCAAGGATCCATATTAGCGTGATAACACCGGTGACCCAAAACCAAGGTATTTTTCTCATTAATTTTTCAGATCCAATTATTGTTGTTGATTTGTCATTTTTCTTATTTTTTCCCCTTAAATTTTGTGAATTGAAAATAACCCCTCTTTTTGTTACTTTGTTTTAGTTTTAAATTCGCTAACCTTTACCGTTAAAAATTCCTCGTGGGAACGATATTCACTTACTACTACTACATTAAATTGTATTAACGGAAGTGATTTCTTTTGAATTTGGTTGCAGATGACAGTAGTACCAAATTTTGGCACCATTGCTGGGAAATTTCTTAACGGTTTTCCTAATGATATTTTTGTTTTTTTTATTTCATTGTTCTTGGTTACCTTATCTTCTGCTTGTTTTAGTTTCATAGCTTTTTTTATATATTTTTTTATCTTTTAGCGGCATGGCTCACTATCAGTATGCTTTTGATTTTGATTTTTCATATTATCCTTATTATGATGATGAGTTTCCATCTATTGCTACTTCTAGGTTTGACCATCAAGTGGCAGATTTTACACCCTTAGCCGTGTAAGTACCAAGGGATGACCAACAAACTAAGGTATGTGAAGTTTGTTCATTTTTGGGTTATTCTTTTTGTAGGTGTCCTGTTTTGCAGGATACACAGTACAAATTCGCTTCTCCACCGAGCTACTATCAAGAGTAGCCCTACTTCTAGCCAGAGCCTCCACCTCCACCATTGCCACCACAAGCTGATGAGATGTCTTTGGAGGAGATCGTAATGAGTTTGACGATGAGCACTCTTCAATTCCAGCAGTTTAGACAACCATATATGCCTCGACAACATCAAAACACAACATCCAATTTCGAAGATAAGACCTCTTTGGAAGATATAGTTCAATCTTTGACCACTAACACTTTAATGTTTCAGCAGAATACTGAAGCAAGTATTTGAAATATTGAAAATCAAATGAGCCAAATGATAACTGCTATAAATCAATTGGAGGCACAAAGTTTTGAAAATTTTGTAGCACAACCAAAAATCAATCCAAAACAAAGTGTGAAGGCTATCACATTATGAAGTGGTAAGGAATTGTAAGAATCCCATCCAAAAATTTCCAGAAGAGACGTAGAAGAAGAAGTAACAAAAGAGAATCTAAAAAACCAAAAATGACACAAACAACTATGTAGAATATGGTTGTTCCACCCCCTTTTCCGAGTCAATTTACCAAGGCAAAGAAGGAAGAGCATTGAAGTTAGGAGAGGAAGAGGTTATAGTTTGAGAAAAGATGGAGGATGTGCAACCTCCTAAGGTAAGCGATGTAGTTCATGTTATCATTAACCGAATTTCGTTTCCTTTTCCTAGTTATATACAGGTAAAAGAAGAAAAGAACAAGAAGAGAAACAAGAAGAAGAAAAGTCGCTAATCACATATGAGTTGAATGAGCTGAGGGCAAGCGAGCTGAAGATCAAAGGTGGTAGGCAAGATGTTGAGTCTCCACAACCATTGGAGTTACTTTTACAGAGACCATCCTGGTGTGAGAAGATGCCCGAAAAGATGAGTGGACATTAGAGTATGATGGTAAAATGATGAAGTTCCACTAATTAGAAGTCATGAAGCATCGAGTTGAGAAGGAGCCGACTTCAAGGGAAGTTGCTCCAGGTTCCTTATAGAGTTTGAGAATGCTTCCTGTTAGGCTCAAGCATTCATTCAATAATGGATGATGTATATATGCCAAGGGTCAAGCTTATGACCTTTAATAAGCGCTTGATGGGAGGCACCCCATATGTATGCCTTTCTTTTACGTGTTTTTATCTTTTATGCATATCTTTTGAGTGTTTGCTTTGAGTGTTTTACTTGTTTCTTTGGTTTGTTTTGTTTGTAGGCGTTTGAAAAGGAAACTACAATCTTTCTCTTCAACACTGCCATCTGTGTTTTCAAAGCTGCATATGGCATCTTCAATCTAGGGGAGTACTTCTATTCCCATCCCTCTTTTTGTGTTTTTCATTGTTTTTGGACATTGAGGACAATGCCCATTCTAGGTGTGGGGGAAGGATATGGAATACATATGTGTGAATATGTGATCTTGCCTTTCTTTGATTCTTTTTTCTGTTCTTTGCATACTTTTGTTGTGTGTTAAGCCATAAAGCTTTGTCATATTAATTTGGATGAGACTGAGTGTGTGCACCAAATTAAATTGGGCTATGTGAGTGTTAATTGAATCATGCGGATTAATTGCAATAACCAATCTTATATACTTAGTCAAAATTTTGACATTTGAGTGATTAGGTAATATATGGAATTAAGGTGAATTTTTAAATTAAACTTGTGAGCGAATTTGAGCCTTAATGACATCATCTTTATGTCATTTTATTTCTCTGAATTGTGTGATGCTCTTCTAGTCATGTTTGCCTTCAAAACTTGCACTGAACCGGATTGAATTTGTTTGATTACATGGGATATAGAAATTATTAAGGTCTTCCTTATTTTTAAACCCTTTAGCTTAAAAATGACCCAAGTAGTTATTTTCCCTTTGCAAACATGTTTGAGCCTTTAACTTTGTTTTTCAATTAATCACCTTACATTGAAACCCAAAAACCCCATTAGCCTTACCTTATCACAAGTTGAATGAAGTACTAAGTAAACATTTGATTTTAGGACTTTAGTTCTGTATTGTGTTCTGAGATATTTTTATAGGTACTTCTACTCATGTGTTTTTTAAATTATGCTTCTATTGTTTTCTCTTGGTTTTAGCATTATTCAAGTAAAGAAAAAGAAAGAAAAAAAGAAAAAGGGAAAAAGAAAAATGAAAGAAAGAAGAAAGAAAAGAAAAAGAAAAAGAAAAAGAAAAAGCATAAAGCATGGTAACATTAGTTAGTCATGAGTAGTTGTAGTTTCTTATATTCATGTGGTATCTCAGAATTTTAATTCGAGTATCCCTTTTACTTGGTAATTTGTGAATGCTTGTATCCCTTTTACTTGGTAATTTGTGAATGCTAGTGATTAACCCTTTTCCATTTTTTTTACCTTACCTTTGAACTTAGCCCCATTACAACCTATAATAACGTCTTTATGATCTATGAGCTCATGTAATTCGAATGAATGATAACTAGTGAATTTGCAAGCCTATGCAATGCAATCTGTTAGAGGGAGATTTGAGAGAAACACTTTAACCATAAACACTTGAGTGTAAAAGAGAAATCTGTGAGAGGAATTCACTTTTGTTTCATACTTGCCCTTTGAACAAAGATGTCTAATTTTGACTTTGTTTATTTGTATGAGTGAAAAGTGATTATGATGTATGTTACAACCTAAGTCTTACTGGCCCAAGTTAACATATTGTGTGCACTTAGTTTTATAAAGGATGAATAGGTAAGTGTAGTGGTTTAGCATGTTTGCTCGAGGACGAGCAAAGGGTTGATGTGGGATTAAGTTGTCATTTTGTGATTATTTTGTCTTTAATTCTCTTTAATGTGTTGAAATTATTATTTAAAATTAATGGAATTGTCTCTTAATTGTTCTCAAATGATTGTCAACAATTTAGAGATAAAATTGAATAAAAAAGATGCAAAAGAAACAAAGAAAATCCGAAATTCCAGATTGGCAGTAAATTTAGTGACTAAGCGTGGGCACGTGTAAGGACAAAATTTATCTGCCAGATCTGTTTTTAAAATACAGATCCGATCCACTTTAGATTTTGATAATTTTGAGAATCAGATTGCATCCTTATTGGTGGGGATCGACCACCTGAATCTGTAGAAAGGTTATCTGCTGAAAATCAAAGAAAGATTGAGAAGATTTGAAAGGATAAAGAGGGATTTGAATGCGACTATTCACAGCAGATAGTTTAGAGGTAGTTTACATTTTTTGCATTCTTTTCTTCTGGTTTTTGGGGTAACCTTTAGTGTTAGAATAGTTTTAGATTTTCTGCAGATTTTGCTTCAGTTTTAGTTGACGTTTTTGCATTTTCTTTTAAGCATTTTTTGATTCTTTAGAGAAAAACTAGGGATGGAGACTTTATGTTTTATTATTTCTTTGATTTTCACTTTTATTATGAGTAGTTAAATCCCTTTTCTTGGTTGAGGGGAACCATGTTATCATCGATTATGTGTGAGATGCTTCAACAAAGTTTGTTTTGTTGATGAACATTGAGTGTTTTCCGAATTACTTTTTCTAATTGAATTGATTGATTTCTAAGTTCGCAACTAGGAATTGATTCATTTAGTTGCTAGATTAGTGAAATATGATGTTTAATTTTGTTAATTATAATGGGCAATTAGGATTACCTTCTTTAAGTTAGAGTGGGAAATTCTAAGAAGATACTCATCTTTATTAAATGCATGTCGTATATGTGTTATCTTGTTCATTGGTTTCTTAGTTCTTAAAACTATTATTTAATTGAACCTACGATAGTATCTAGGTTGTTGATTAATAAGAATGCTTAGAATATATGTTTTTATTCATTTACACTTAAGAGAAAACATCCCCTAATGAATGTTTATTGATGAACTGAATTTTATATCAAGGATCTATTTTAGTGTGATAACATCGATAACCTGAAATCAAGGTTTGTCTATTAAATTTTCAGATCTAATTACTTTTGTTAATTTTTCATTTTTGTTATTTCTACACTCTTAAATTTACGTGAATTGAAACTCCCATTTGTTACTTTATTTTAGTTTTGAACTTGTAAACTCTTTACCGTTAAAATTCCTTGTGGAAACGACACCCACTTTTCACCACTACATTAATTTGTATTAATGAAAGTTGATTTCTTTTTTAATTTGGTTGTAGACAACAACAGTACCATTAAATGTACCACATAAATTCTATGATCATGCAACTCATGAGGCTTAGTAATATAATATTTAATCCATCGGTATGGAAATTGGTTAATTCAACTATTTTAAAAACTCTATATATACACAAGTTTTAGTCAAGATTAAAAATGTTTGTTTCTAACAACTTTTACCAACACAATCTCTGTATTCATAATTTTTGAAGAACATTCATACTCTTGGAACTTAAATGTTCTTGTGTTCTTTGTATCCTAGAAGTAATTTGCCTTTAACCCAGTTTGCAAGTATAGTGGGGCAAATAACACTTTAAAGAAAGTGCCCAACACGCCTAGAACACTTTAAACTTTTCTTTTTGATCTCAATTTCTGTCAATTCTCTACAACAACATTTACTTCATTGTTCATCCTTTGATTTATGGACTTTCAACCCCCATTGTATTACAATCTTAAAGTGTTATTTGTTGCTATCATGGAGTCCACTCAAGAATCCACTCTCAAAGTGATGAACCAAGACTTTGTCAAGTTAGATTGCGTTGATGGAATTGGCACCAACTTCAATCGTTGGAAGGACAAAATGATGTTCTTCCTCACCACTTTGAAAATTGCATGTACACTTGATCTCACTCTTCCTGCAATTCATCTTCCAAAGGAAGGTGGAGTAGACACAAGGAAGGATGAATGAGAAAAGCACCAAGAAGATGAATTCCTTTGCATGGGTCACATTCTCAACATCCTCTTAGACAACCTTTATGAACTCTTTATCACTATGAAGAATCCAAAGGAGATATGGGTGTCACTTGAATGTGAATATGCATCTCAAAAGTAAGGCATAGATAAGTTTCTTATTAAAAGATATTTTGAGTTTAAATTTATTGATGGTTCCTCTTTTATGGATCAAAGCCACAATTTACAAGTGATTGTTTCAAAACTTAAAGACTTGGATGTTGAAATTTCAGAATCATTACAAGTGGGGGCAATTATTACTAAGTTGCCTTGTTCTTGGAATGATTATCAAAAGAAGTTATTGTACACTTATGAAATTTTAACTATTGGTAGTTTTTTGAAGCATCTTCGAATTGAAGAAGGTGCAAGAATTCTTCAAAGAAAAGAAGTGGAAGGAGACCCAAAGGTGAATTTTGTGGATGAGAAGACATCCAACAATTCTAAAAGGAAGAAACTTGAAAATGTTAATGCTAAAGACAAGAAAAAGAATTAGGTTTGCTATAATTACGAAAAGAAAGGGCACTACAAGGTTGATTGCATATCCAATAAGAAGCAAAAAGGAAACATCACATGATTGTTGGTATGATTCCGGTGCAGCAATTCATGTGTGCAATAACAAGGAACCAATTAAAAAACTATGAAGTTCTTAAAGGACATGAGGTGGTCATGGCCAATGGTATGAAAGCCAAGGTTCATGGATAGGGAGATGTGCATTTGCTATTCACTTCTAGGATAAAGTTAGTGCTTACTAGTGTTCTTCATATTCCGGATGTGATTAAGAACCTTGTTTCTACAGATATCCTGAACAAAAAGGAGTTGAAGGTTGTACTTGAGTTAAATAGTGTAATCTTGTCTAAGAATGGTATTTTTATAGGAAAAGGATATTCTTGTAATGACATTTTTAAGCTTAGTCTTAATAAAATGAATGATGTTTCTCTTTATTTGGTTAAGGCTTCTTATTCTTTATGGCATAGTAGATTAGGACATATTGGTCATTAAGTGATTCATTATATGTCTAAAAATGGACTAATCTCTTAAAATGGCCTAGTGAATAAGACATGTGAAACATGCATACAAGAAAAGATAACGGAACTTCCTTTTCCTAAAGTTGAAAGACATACAAAATTGCTTGATTTAGTGCATTCAAATATATGTGAATTTAATGGT
>JANIPM010000009.1:5841768-5860228 GCA_027478405.1 Erythroxylum cassinoides
ACACTATATTACTTTCATTGATCATTGCTTTAGATTTGTGCATGTTCATTTAATGAAAACCAAGGATGAAGCATTTAATATGTTTAATACATACAAGTCTTTTGTTGAAGATGAAGCATTTAATATGTTTAAGACATACAAGTCTCTTGTTGAAAATAAATTAAGTAAAAAAATTAAAAATTTAAGAAGTGATAAAGGAGGAGAATACTTCTATAATGAGTTCTCAAAATTCTACAAACAAAATGGTATTAAACACCAAACTAGTGCACCAAATACTCCCAAGAAAATGGTTTGGATGAAAGGAAAAGTAGAACTCTGCAAGACATAGTTAATTTTATGATGTTGAGTTCGAGTTTACCAAAAAACTTGTGGGGTAAGGCTTTGTTGGCTGCATGTCATTTGAAAAATTGAATTCCATCCTTAAAGACTAAAGTGTCTCCATATGAAGAATGGAAAGGAAGGAAGCCAAACTTTTCATATTTGAAAGTTTAGGGTTGTTGATCATGGTTTTTCGATGTGTGTAAGTTGTAATTAATAACCTCGATAATCTGCAAGCATACAGGTCATGTGCGAAGTACCTAAGGTGTCGATCCTATAAGGAGGGATAATCTAATCCTAAAATCTAAGACCAAAACAATTCATAGTAATTCAAAATGTAACAAAACTAAGGCAAGAATTTAATTCAATCATGCAACTCAATTCCAATAATCAATTACGAAAATATTAACAATGTAACAACTGCAACACACATTCAAGAATCAACCTAAAGGAACTATCAATTGAGATAAAGGGGAATTTTTACCTATCTTTAACGCTAACCTAATTGATTATGAATTATTGGATTATTAGTCCTAGACGATCCTAGGGTTGATTACTCTCTCTCGAGTTAGAATCATTAACCCTAAATTTAAACCCTAATTAGATTATGAAAAATTGCAATCTCTCAATTAACAATCTATCCAAAATAATTAGATTTGAAGTTGTCCAATAAACTATTGGTAACTTATACGAGATCTCTTTTCACACAATTACTGATTTGATTAATTTCTTGTTTTTATTAAATGGCATAGCTCTTGTTATTCATTCAATTCACCCTCTTAGTCTATTACCAAATTATGCAATCACATAAATCAATCACAATAAATCTGACAAACATAAAACATTCAGATTTTATTAAATCAAAGATAAAAGACCCAAAGGTGAGTATAAAATATCTCAACATTCACAATCCCATCATCAAATTGCTATTCCTAATTCTATACAATAATAAAAATGAAAAAAACAAGAAATATGATTCTAATCAGAGACAAGAGGCAATGACATTAGAAAACTCCAAATTTGGGAAGTACATGGATGTCGGCTTCTTCTCCACTTCTCTCTTCCTTCTTCTCTTTCTCAATCTCTCAGTAGTTCTCTCTAGGTTTTATCTCCAAAAGTGGTTGATGCAAAAGCTATTTCATCTTCTTTGTCTTATTATTTATATACCTTTTGTGTTCTGAGTAGCCCTAGGGGTTTTCCTGGGGTTCGAAAGATCCAAAAACTCCCTCGAAACTTGAGTTCTTAAGTGTCTACACGTCTGTTCAATGCAGGCCACAACCATGGCCCTACAGGCCATGATCGTGGGCCACATCTGAGCCTTCTATCATGATCATGACAATTAGACCACAATCGTGGGTCGTGTCCTAGGCTTCTATTACAATCGTAGCATATAGGCCATGATCGAGGGTTGACTCTAGTGCTTCTGTCTCAATCATGGCAAGTTGTGTCACAATCGTGGGCCATTGTTTTGGCCCAAGTGTCTCCGAAACTTCTTCATTCTTTGATGTTGACCCTGAAATACTAACAAACACATCAAGGTACCTCAAAGGCATAATAATTAAGCTCGAAGACTTGTACTAACCCATAAAAACACTTAAACACAATTAATTCACAAACTAACACAATTCTAACCTAAACACATACTAAAAGATTAAGTTAATACTTATCAAAATAAGCCTTAAAACATGATGCAATTCACACTTATCAACAGCCCTATACTTAAACGTTTGCTTGTCCTCAAGCAAACAAAACAACAAACCCAAAAAAAATTCACACAACACACAATGCAGTAATGAGACAATGGCTTTAACTTTATGAAATAAATTTAATTGTAAACATAATCATTCGAGTCATTTCAAATCATTAACATCCAAAATCTGCATCTTAGGGCTTTGAACTACATATACATATCAATTCAGACTCAAGTGTTAAATTGTTTACCCTTTCTAATTGCACACATACATTAATAATTCTTTGGTCATTCAAACTCTGTACCTACTCCTAAGTACATTTTCATGAAAAGTCAAACTATTACAAGTTTGGTAGGTTTTTATTCCAAAATGCACACACTTTTTATTTACTTTTTGTGAATGTGGACTTAGTCTTTTTACGTGGAGGCAAACATGGTAATGAATGTCGATCTGCTTACTCAACTAAGTCATGTTTTTTATTAAGCTGCTTGGTTGGAACGTTATTATAGCCTTTTTACTCAAAGACACACATTTGTGATGCATGTTGATCCGGTTACTCAGCTATATCACTTTCTCAACTGCTACTAGTTCTATTCGAAACCCGAAGGCCAGCGAAATAGTTATTTGTTTTAAAATTATCAAACATTATTTTTTATTGCCTACCTTGTTGTTTTAGCTACTTGTTTCCATGAAAAATACTAGCAAGGTTACCTAAGTAGAACGACCTTAAATTATGATGAATGTAACAATTTAGAGGGTCACAAACTAACACTAAATCCTAATTAAGTTGCATATTTAGCCAAAGACCCCAATTCACTAATTTTGTGACCTAATGATTCTTCACAACCTAATAGACTATGTTCAAAATTAGATCAATTCCAATCCATCTAAGCTATTGACATATTGACGCAATTCATATTATGCAACTTAAACAAACTATCATACAATATGCAAAATTCACACTCAAGATAAAAACAAACAACCTCCCCACACTTGAACAACACATTGTCCTCAATGTGAGAGGGGTGCACCAACACACTAGGGGGAATAAAACTTAATATACGATAAACATAAGAGGAAAAACTAACAAAAAGAAAAGAAAAGGGCTAAAACACAAAACCCTTTATGGTGATGGAGGTGGTAATGGCAATAGTGTTGAAACCAAATCTGCTTGACATCGAGATTTTTTCCCTATCTTATAAGTGATTCGAGAAAGTAAAAGAATTAGCAACCCAAACCATTCCCCAATCATTCAAACATATTTTAAAATTTAAAACAAACCTAACTAGATGATAATTTAAATCTTACTACTGAACATGCTAAGTTAGGGTCATTAGCTTGACCTTAAAGCTCAACTAGGATCAATTATGAGCGGCTTGCTTCTACCCTTTTCGTTCAACATCAGTTTTGTGGTTTGTAAGTAAGCTACAAATTGCAAAATGATCAGATGGACAATATTGATAAAATTATGAAAACTAATTAAGCTCAGTAATGTCCTTTTTCTGAGTGAACTATCAACAAAACAGGGAATAACAAAACTCCTTGAATCTTCCATGAAATCTAATAGTTTGCTCTGTAAGAGGGTGAGTTGTTCTATTCTTGGTTCTTCCTCTTTTGCCCTCATCTCCTCTTCTTCTTTAGCTTTGTGAACAGAGACTTCCATAGCTTTTTCAAACTTGATGTCCATTATCAATTGTTCTTTGTCCTCTCGTTACTTTAAAAATTCAAACACATCAATTTTTCTGAATGTGTCGCACTCCTCTGGATTCTTTAATACATCATTCATGCTGAATGTCACTTAGTCATCACTAATCCGAATGATGAGGTTCTCTTCATAGACATCTACCCAATTATTTTCGATGTTCAAGCATGGTATACCAAGATCTAAGGAATAATAAGGAGAGTTGTCATTCTTTTCTTCATCCTCTTTCCTCATTTCTTGATCCTGTACAAGATAATATTCAACATGTTCTTCTACTAGGTCTTCTTGTTCTTCCCATTTCTAAGTGTGATAGCCTCATATTGCTCTCGTTGATATGATTCCATATTGCTCAGAAAGTCTTCCACACTTCTCTTACAAAATTCATGAAAATTTGTCTTAATTGAATCTTCAGGTTGTGAGTAGAAGTAGCTTGATTTTTCGTTACTTTATCAAATTGTTGTTCTAGTCTCTTCTGGTTCTCTTCCATGTCTGTTAGCTTATCCATGATTTTACCCAATTTGGAATCCCATAAACTGGACTCATCTTGCTGAAATTCAAATAGGTTTTAATGTCCCATGTGAGTACTTGCATTGTTGGACCAATAGAAATCTGGGTGGTTCTGCCACCTCGAAGTGTACGAGTTCATATAAGGATGATGATTTCCCTAACTAAATTGGGGCTAATTGAAATCTGCAAGAGTCCTTTGCTCTCTATAATATACATTATCTATGATTGTTCTTTTTATCTCTTCTTACAACTCTTGAGATTTACCATTATTTTCTGGTGATATCCAAGTTAATGCGTGGTCTACTTTATACCCATTTTATTAATTAAAAAGAACGTGAAAAAGCCTTAAACTAAAGAACTAAACTAATCGCCTCCCCAGAAACGGTGCCAAAAACTTGATCGTGGATACGGGTGGTTCGCATAATGCCTAAGGTATCGATCCCACGAGGATGGATAATCTAATCCTAAAATCTAAGGCCAAAACAATTTGCAATAATTCAAAATGTAACAAAACTAAGGCAAGAATTTAATTCAACCATGCAACTCAATTCCAATAATCAATTACGAAAATATTAGCAAAGTAGCAGTTGCAACACACACTCGAGAATTAATCTAAAGGAATTATCAATTGAGAGAAAGGAGAATTTCTAGCTATCTTTAACGCTAACCTAATTGATTATGAATTATAAGATTATTGTTCCTAGACGATCCGATGGTTGATTACTCTCTTGAGTTATAACCATTAACCCTAAATTTTAAACCCTAATCAGATTATAGAAAATTGCAATCTCTTAATTAACAATCTATCTAAAACTCTAATTAGATCTAAAGTTGTCCAATAAACTATCGGGAACCTATTCGAGATCTCTCTTCACACAATTACTGATTTGATTAATTTCTCGTTCTTATTAAATCTCCTAACTCTAATTGGCCCAATTTAATTATTTTTTATTCGATTCACCCTCTCAGTCTATTACCGAATTATGCAATCACAGATTCAATCACAATAAATCCAATAAACATAAAACAATTAGATTTTATTAAATCGAAGATTAAAAAAACCTGAAGGTGAGTATAAAATATGTCAACATTCATAATCCTATCATCAAATTGTTATTCCCAATTATATACAATAATAAAAATAGAAAATAACAAAAAATATGATTCTAAATAGAGACGAGTTTCAGTGACACCGGGACACTCCAAATTTAGGAAGTACGTCGATGTTGTCTTCTTCTCCACTTCTCTCTTCTCTCTTCTCTCTTCCTTCTTCTCTTTCTCAATATCTCAACAATTCTCTCTAGATTTTATCTCCAAAGTGGTTGATGCAAAAACACATGGTCAGTAATAATTCTAAAATTGTAATGTGAATTAATTAAATGCTAAGAAGGTTCATGTGTACGACATGTCTGAACCTTTGTGAATGATGGTTTAAGCAATGAACCATTAATTATTTCTTTTGGATTTTATGATATGTTTGTACTATAGGATGGTTTAAGGCGAAAGCTACCTTCCTTTAGGTATGAATGCTTCTTTGTGCTTTGTTTTTTTTATGTCACAAACTAAGTAGGGGATTGTTAGAAATCAGTTTGTGATATAAGTAGTTAAAGTCAAACTTGGAAATGAAGAGTTACTTCCTTTACAAAAGTTGTGATTTGTAGTGAACAGACGTGACTGTTCTGAAAGGATGCTTCCTTTCTAAGAGTTGTGTCTTGTAGTGAACAGATGTGATTATTATGAAGGGTTGTTTCCTTACCAAGAGTTACGACTTGTAGTAAGCAGACGTGACTGTTCTGAATAGTTACTTTCTTTCCAAAAGTTGTGACTAGTAGGGAACAAACATGACTGTTATGAAAACTCTATATAGACATAAGTTTTAGTCAAGATTAAAAATGTTTGTTTTTAAAAACTTTTACCAATACAATCTCTGCATTCATAATTCTTGAAGAACATTCATACTTTTGCAACTTGAATGTTCTTGTGTTCTTTGTATCCTAGTAGTAATTTGCCTTTAACCCGGTTTGCAAGCATAGTGGGTGTAAATAACAATTTAAGGAAAGTGTCCAACATACTTAGAACACTTTAAACTTTGGGTTTTGATCCCAGGTTCTCTTAATTCTCTGCAACACCATTTAGTTCATTATTCATCCTTTTTTTTGTGGACTTCCAATCCCCATTCTATTACAAGGAATGTTGCCTATCATTTAAAGATGCCCAAAAGACTACAGTACACCTTACCTTTCCATGTGAGTTTTTTTTATGTAGGTTCCTCGAAGATATAGAAGAACCATAATATAGCAAGTCAAATTGTGCCCCTTCGATCGTGTAAAATCAAATTGATGATGATATAATTAAGATTCTTGACCATCATATTTTGGGAAAGCATAATAAGAATCAAAGGATGGAATTTTTGGTGCAATGGAAAGAAAGGAAAGTTGTTGGTGCAACTTAGGAGCGAGACCACAAATCACCTAGAGTTCTTTCCCCTTTTTGATGTGTAGTACAAATTTGTAGACTCTAGACATGAACCCTGGTCCTTGCAACACGAGAACAACTTCCGATCCATTAGTAGAGAGGACGTTCAACAAGATACTCTGAAGATAATCCATCGACTAAAGCATCTCTTCGGGACTACTGCAATCGCTCGTTACCTGATCCCTAATCTGGTTGGATTGGGTGAATGGGAAAAGACGTGATCTGCGCTTACCCCATTTTTGTAAAATGCCTCATTTTTTGTTGTATGTTTTAAGCGTTGTGTTGCTTTGTGAGAAGCTACTGGTGTATGTTTATTAGACCTTGTAGTTGCTTGTTATTGTTCACGTGTTCATGTGTGGGGCATCCTATTATTAATACAAGTATTTTCTTAACAAAAAGCTTAGGAAAGAGACACTTCCTTTGGTAGTTTGAGGAGAAGATAAAGGCCTACCTTAAGAACCTCTTGATAAGGATGTTGGCTCCTTCGAGTGAAGGAGGTCTATAAGTCCAATTGCACATTTCAGAGTAATTTGGTAGCAAACAAATTTTTGCAACTTGGAAGCCAAAGTGATAAGGCAAGGGGAGCATATTGTAGCAACAAAAACAATTCAACTTGGAGATGGCTTCAAGCATAGCTAGTGGAATACTTCAAGCATTGATCTGACTCAGTCAAGGTCTAGATCATCATAGTGAAAACTTCTTACAACAAACAACAATTCTGGAGCAAGTAGAATTGTTCTAGCTATTAGATGGGCCGATGATGGGTTGGCAGTTATGACAGTTATTAACTATGTCAGTTGATCAGTTATTGGGTTGGTCAACTGTTCTTTAAGTTAATCTAATGTTGCAATAATATAAGGGACAAGTTTGGATAAGCTTGTCTGAAGAGTTATGTTGCTTCAAACATAATTGCGTGGTAACTTTTATAACCTGCTATGTTAGGTACTTATACAAGTGTAATGTGTTAGTGTGAGACAAATACAGTCTCACCTTAGTATTGTTATCAATCTTATTTTAGGTATTTGTACAAGTGTATTGTGTTAGTCTGAGACAAATGCAGTCTCACCTTAGTATTGTTATCAATCTTCTGCATGAATAACACATATCATTCAGTGCCTTAAACATGCTCTTATCCCTACTCACTAAAACGAGACACACACTAGGTGTTTGTGAAAATGACACACCTGCTAGGTGTTTGAGAGATTGTGGTTGAGGATATAATAAGTCGTTCACAATGCGAAGTTCGTATATGGGTCCATAAGCACTAGTCAATTATGTGAAATTTCAATGAATGTATTAGTTAAGAAATAGAATGCATCTGTGAAAACCTAGTGGTAGTGAAGCCAAATCTTTTTTTACTTTCTCAACATTCTATTATATTAGGATTTTATTTTTGGTTTTCCATGAGGTATTCTAGGAAGATCTCAACTATAAAAGGACACCCTTAAGCTATCCACACCCAGACTAATCCCCGCTTGAGCTGATAGGTCCCTTGCGGTAGACAAAGCTCTGGTTCCAAATTTTAAACGCTGTATACATGAAGACGATTCGAACCCGCGACTTCACTTAAACCAGGAGAATCCCTTACCAACTCACCTGCGTTCAAAGTTTTGTACGGCTGCATATATGAGGATCGTTCGAACCCGCAACTTCACTTAAGCCAGGAGAATTTCTTACCAACTTACCTGTGCCTTCAGGTTATTATATCAGGAGATTTAGCAAAGTTCTATCCATAACTAGCTTAAAGAGAAATTGAACACTTTGGTAACAAGAAAAGCCCTCGGTTCCTTTTCTATTTTATTAATTTCTTTTTTTACCACGAATCATCTTAACGTTCAGTGTCGGTGCAGCTTTGGTTTCTTGCGACACAGTCACGTGCTGAGTGACATCCTTCCTCTATCCGTGTTCTGATTATTGTTGAATCATCCAATAACTAATAATAATAATAAAAGCAAATGGACAAGTCCAGGTGGTGTCGCCCCACGACGACACCGGAGACCTCAACCACTTTTTCTTGCTAGAAACCATAGCCAGTCTTTAACCACTTTTGTTTCCTTTCCATCGCCCTGCTTAATTATTGGAATTTTTTGTCTTGGTCTCAAAACAGTCGCTCCCTTGTTTCGTGCAGCTCTCGGACACCCTCTCTCTTCTGCGATCATTGTTTTACGACATTATCTTTACATCCCTGTATGTATTAATTCATAATATTCGCGCCCTTCTCGGATCTGGGGCTTTATTTGTTGCTGTGTTATCGAGTTGCTTGTGCTACTTTTACTTTCTAAAGGGTCTCTATGTATAGTATCTCCCATTTTTTGTGTTATCCGGCCCCTGTGCTGAGGTTAGAGGTTTGATGTGGTTGCTCATTTGTGGGTTTTTCTAAATGATTTTTTACTTCTTTGTTTTAACTGGTCTTTTTTGTTTGTGTTGCTTGATATTGGAGTATCGCTTTGTCCCTGGCTTGGTTTTCACGTTAGTCTCCATCCATTCCTATGTTTTCTGAGCCTCTTAAGAGGGGTTATGAATACTGAACAGAAGCACAATGTGAAAATGAAAATATATCAGAGCCTGTTAAGAGGGGTTATGAATACTGAACAGAAGCACAAACTTGGCACAGAATTGGAGACATTGCTGGGTGAATTGCCTGAAAGCGTCATTGAGTTCCTAAAAGAGCATTGCTATAGTGCTGACCAGTCTGGCGAAGATGAGATTGAGATTGACATTGATGCTCTTGGTGATGATACATTGTTTAAATTGAGAAAGATATTGGATGACTTTTTGCTGCAGAAGCAGAAATACTTGGAGAAAGCTGAGCCATGCGAAATGGAGGTATGATTCTTTCTACTTCCCTCTTCCATATTTAGTTGCACTTTGTTTCTACTCCCCTCTTCCATATTTACTTGCACTCTGTTTTCTGGAGCTTTTTTTTTGCTCTTTGGCTATTTGCATTGTTTCTGTGCAATGCTCATGTGTGCAGAACTGATTGCTGACATGGTTTTCGTTATTCAGCTTCATAACGAATCTGGGTTAAGTAATTCATCATTGCAACCATGCAAAGGTAATTCGACTCTAAATTAATGCATATTAAGGTTGTCGGAAGTACAAGTACTTCCAGCATGTCAATTTGTTTCCAGTTTTAAAAATATAAGGTTTTATTCAGGCAATGATTCTGTGGATGAAGATATAGATATTATTGGTGGAAATGACCCTCCATTTTCGAGTCATACACCAGCAGATATAAAAGAAGACACAAGCTGCAGAAACAGTAAATCCAGTGGTTCAAATAGCTCCAGTGGTGGATCAGGTTCTTCATCCAGTTGTAGTTCTCTGTTAAAATCCTGCTCATTTTTTTCTTGGGATCTAGTGTGTAGTCCCATAAAATATTCCTTGCATGAATATAATAATGTGTGGGATTGAAGAACGATAAGATTGTGGCTTTATCTGTAACATATTATTAGTTGCCACATGTACTCACACCTTTTTGGAAAAGTTCTACTGTTTTTGGGGATTACCTGTCCCGTTACTTTGTGCCTAGCATCCGTTCATTCAATTTCTGTGGCCTTATTTATTAGATGGATGGATGCTCGTAAAATAAAATAGGCATAAAGTAATAGGATAAGGTGATCTATTCCGATTTGGGGGACATAAATTTGGGCAAAAATTTAAATATGGTAGGATTATTGCTAGTTTCCCTCTTCTGTAGCATTCAAGTTGATGATTTTTTTTTTTCAGATTCAGATTCTGGGAGTTCATCTGGCAGTGATTCAGATGTGGATAAAGCTTCAGTTCCTACTCAAGCTACACAGGTATATTAAAATTTTGGTGGATTATTATAGCCGGATAATAAAATCGCGGGCCATCACGGAAGACCAGACTAAAATATTATGCTCTCTCGTGTTCCTCCTCTCTGCCCTTGTTGCTTGCTTGGGTTTTTGGCTAACATCTTTCTATTGCTCTTAAGGATAATGTGCAATCAGGAGAAATTGTTGCCCAGAAAAGAAATGATCTTGGAGACTCAAGCATACAAAAAAGTGAGGTTTCTAGTTCTACAAGTTGTTCCTGGACTTTATTTGCTATCTCTATACCTTCCTTTCTACTTTTTTTTGAAGACCAATTCTAATTGATACCTTTTCTGGTTCAGAATCTCTGAGTGAATTGCCTCAAGATAAACTGAGTTCCCAGGGTGAGCTAATTACAGAGGGGGGTCACCATAAGGAGGGTAAGCATAAAGGCATAGAATTTTTGCTGTTATTTCTTTTAAGGCATTGTCTCACGTGTGTGATGCTATACTATTGTAGCGGGGAATGCTCCACCTGATAGGCAGGTCTCACCAGAAAAGCTTTATCGTGCAGTTGAAGTGAGAACTCGATTTGCTGACACCATTCTCAAAGCTCGAGAAAAGGCACTTGCGAAGGTTGCTCTCTGAATACTGAAGATGGGCTTTTTTTATCTCTTTAATTGTGCAGGGTTGCTACTCCTATTATTTTTCCTGGCAGCTGATCTTTTCACAAATTGACATGTTGAGTTTAGGGTGACAAGCGGGATCCTGAGAAACTTCGAATGGCGAGGGAGGAGCTTGAGCGGCAGCAAAAAGAAGGTTTTGAAAGTTTCTAATTATGATATTCCAAGTTATTTTGATAGTTTTGGATCTTCGAAACATGACCAGCTCATATTTGATATCAGAAAAGGCATGGTTACAAGCAGAGATCAAGGCTGCTGAAGAAGCCCGGAGGAAAGCTGAAGCTGCAGCGGCAGCTGAGGCAAAAAGGAAGAGGGAACTGGAGAGAGAAGCTGCCCGTCAGGCATTGCTACTGGTGAGATTGAGATATCAGTTTCGCAATTATGTATTTCAAACCGTTTTGGCGTTGCAACTCAGGTTTTTCCGCTTACGTGCAGATGGAGAAAACTGTTGATATCAATGAGAACAGCCATTTCATGAAAGATTTTGAAATGTTTAGGGCAGCTCAAGATGAGCAGGCTCCAAGTTTCATGGAGGAGACCGGTTCCGATCATTCTAAGAATGGGTTTGCCAGTTTCAAGCTTCAGGGGAGTAGTAATCCGTTGGAACAACTTGGATTATACATGAAAGAAGAGGAAGAGGAAGAGGAGGAAGTTGATCCTCCTCAGAGTCTTCCTGACTCAGCAAAAGATATTGAAGAAGGTGAAATTGGTTGATTAAGCTGTAGTGAAATGTTGGTACTGAGAACCTTGAAGTGCGTCTGTGGCTCTGCTTCCCAATTGTTTACCCTTCAATGGTCAACTGTGGCTGCAAAGGACCCTAAGAAAAAATCGAGATCCCTGGCAAGAAAACGTCACCGATCAGTCAAATAAGCTTGTAGTCTGGTCGGCTGTATATTCTGGTATTGATTTCCGACTTTGGTTTGGGATGACATGGGCACACGTTGCCCACTTTCACTGGTTGCATAGAGAAATGGGTTAATGGTCCCAGAATTTTGTTCTTCTTCTTGGGAATGTAAAAGGAAAGTTTTTTGGACCATGCCAATGGATGGTAATTAGGCCTTTTCACTGTGTCTGATACAGACTGGATGGAGTTGCGGTGGATTCTTGTCAGGTTATGATTGGATATGGGCGAGTACACAATTCCTGAGAGTTTATATAGGTATGAGCGAAATCCAGAGTTTCAGTGCATAATCATACACGTAGAATTTAGATTTGGATATTAACTAAACAGGATTGGAAAAGGCTGACCACTGAAGATATCAAAGTTTTAGAGGAATGCCTTACGTACATATCAAAAGTACCTGATTCCCATTTGAACAAAGGTAAGTTGGTTACTTGTTAAAAAGCTAATTTGTAAATATCATTTTGTAACGTTTAAACGGAATGGTGGAACTCAGCTTTATAAAGACTATAAGTTGGTGGTTAAATGTTTAGGGTTCATAAGGGTCGATTTTACCATATAATGTCCAAACCTTGGTCAGTGAGATGCTGGACCTTTGATCTCAAGTCTCGACAGTACTCGTTAGGAGCTTCCTGCATTTAGATTTGTGGCTCCAAGTTCCTTCCCCACCCCCAATCTGCTCAGATGCTTGGTTTGGGAAACAAATCTCTTGTTTGTTGTAGCTTATAATAAGTGTATACTCACATGTCAGTCTTCAAACATTCCCTCATCCGAGATTCCAAGAGACTCGGTGCCATTAACAATGGGCTGATTTGAAGCTTCAACACTCAACTCACTTAACATGCTAAAATCAATGTCATCGTCAGAGTCATATTCTTCCTCGTCTTTACCCTCCTCACTACCATTTTCCTCTATACCTCTTTCAGCCTCTCTCTGCTTTGCTTCCTTGGCACGAGCTTCTCTTTGCATCCGCTGCTTGATGGCATCCTCGTAGGACATCTCATTCCACACAACACCCTTCCCCACAATAGATTTGTTGTGAGCATCCAACATCCTCTCTTTTCGACTCTTTTCTGAGTTTTTGGGTTCTCCCCAGTAATCATACCGATATAAAGGATTTTCTGGATCATACTGGTCCTTCCCAAAAAAACTTGCTGGCTTATACCTTCCTGGCTCTTCCAGTGGCAGACCAAGAGCTTGACGGCTGTAAGAAGTCGTGCAGGCTTGATCAGTGCAAAAACATGATACAGTGGCTGATCATTAGCTATGCGAATGCAGTATAAATGAGAGGAAACAGATAAAGAGTAGTAACATTTTGCATCTATTAGAAGCTTAAACTGCAAAGGAAATTGGTGGGTAAAAAAGCATACCAGCTTATGTCTCTAATCAAAGCTTCTCTCTCCTCGAATGATCGACGCCAATGTAATAAGTCATATTCATCCATTTCAATGTTTCGCCTCATCTTGTAAATCTTATATTTCTCGCCCCTTGCAACAGCTTCACTTCTCAGTTTATTATGATGCTGCAAACAGATAGCACTAGAGCTAAGGAAACACACTAAAATGTAATTGGCATCTTCAGAAAGAACATTCAAGTATCATTCAGCATATGAGAAAATGTTTAGCAGGATCACTGAAATATGCTGCAGAGGTTATGCTTTACATATCCATTTATGATCTTGTGTAACTTATTAAACAACATGCCATAAGAAAATTCCAGCTCAAGTTCTTCAAATGCTAACTTTGAACAAAAGAAAAGGAAAAGCATGGCACACCTGAAAAGGAATAGTATCAAACATTTAGTATTTTCGTTTCGTTCAAATCCAGCAATGAATCTAGACCACTAGACCAAGAGGACAATCACGTTTGCACACCCCTCCAATATGAGAGATGAGAAGACAGCATCTCACATAAGGTTTATCCAAGATACAGGAAACATTTACAAAAAACCAATGGTTCCATTGTTGCATTAACTACCTAAATAATCATGGTACCACAGAAAACACAACTTTCATAGAATTAACATCGGGAAACTAGAATATAGCTGACCTCACGCTCAGCTAAGGCAGCCTCCAGATCAAGCTCCTTAACACTTTGTTTCTGCCAAGAAACACACAAAGTGTTAATTTGTCAAAAGATAACTTGGTGCAATGTCATCAGAACAGTTCTCACCAAAATAATTTTAGGTGCTAATTTTTTCTTGTAATACACTTTTGTATGTTCGATACTATTTTCTTCATCAAAATCACCATCATCGGTCAATTCAGATATCTTTTTTCCCTTGTACTTGTCAGGATTCATTTCCCAATCATCCACGATCATTTGCTCAGCAACATGAATTTGCCAGAGCTTCATATAAAACAACAAACCCAAAGATAAGTCTGTATTCATCTCACTAACAAACAGGAGGAGAAATAGATAGTAAAATATCCTGAGTTAGTAGGCCAAAAAGAAGGAAAACTATCTACTTAGAACCACACCTTGTCAACATAAGGGTGATTGGACAAAAGAGGTTCCTCTTCTGGTTTTATTTCTGGATCTTTTCTGGGAACAGGAGGCCTTCCACAATCACGCTGCACTAGAAAGATAATCAATTAGAGGCATGTAAGAAAACGATAATACCGAAGGAATAATCTCAGATGTTAGGACTTTTACTTAATTTATTTTAACAAATTATTAAGTGAACACAGATTAACATGAAAAGTTTCGGCAACATATAAATGTTTCCGAAATGATTTTAGTAGAACACTCAGTATCTCATCTCTAACATTAATTATACACAAGGAATCCCAATACTCTAATAAAACAAATTAGTCGAAAGTAAATAACTTAGGGTAGAACAGCACTAATAGTAGTGGAACTTGCTCAACCCATGAATAGAGTCAACTTCTTTTGGTGTCATACCTCTCAAGTAGATTACAAAAAGTTTGGGAAGATTCCATTAGTGGTACTACAAAATGATGAAGTAGAAATCAAGATCCTGCTTGTACTAATATCATCAAAGCATGTTCATTGAAACCATTATCCAGGAGGTTAACTTGGTTCAGGGCCATATTGTCTTAGTTAACCTTGAATATTTGTTGATAAAACTTTACGAAAATGTCTCAATCCATGTAGCAAAGCTAAGAATGTTTCAGTAAAGAAACCGTAGGGGAAATGGTGTCAAATTGCAAGCTGAAGAAGGAAATATACAGACCCTTAATTCGTCAAGATTAGTATCCTCATCACGGTGGAAGATTGGCGGAAATTCAAACCTCTTGAAGCTGGAAGAGTAAATGAACTTATCAAAATATATAGGCAACTAGATTAAGAGGAATACATTTAAATCATCATCATCAAACTGAACAACCCTAATCATACTAACAAGAACAATCGCTAGCCCACCTTTTCATTATTTTTCATTATTTTTTCCTGGTTAACTAGAGAAACAGGCATGGCCCACATAGTCCTCTTGTGCCAGGCCATTTAGATTTTGATGCGTGAAACCAACAAGAAGCTTTTCACTGAGTATCATAGAATTTACATCGTGATAAACTGATAACATGCAAGGATCTTACATACATAAGGTGATCTATGTTGGGATCAACAAAACGCATTTCAATAGGAAAACGAAAACGGTAAGGATCTCGCTTTGCCTGCAAAAAAAAAAAGAAGACATTCTGATAGAGCTCATCAACATTAAGGACTGGACTTTAGACATATATTGATAAAATATATGCCGTATCATGTGCTAGAAAGAGAAAATGCTCACCAGAATTTCAACAAATACGTGCATTCCAACTTTTATATGATGGCGGATCCAAAACCAATCATTACCTTTAATAGGGACCCACCTGAAACACATGCACAACTATCAATAGAGGCTAAATTGCTCAAGTATAAGAACTTCCAAATACAGTTGAGTAATTTGGAAACTAAACAACACAATTAAACAAACAGAAGTAGAGAGAAAGCCGTAGTTCATAATAATTACCCATCATATACACCTCCAATGTCGACAAAGGCTCCTTGATACAAGGCAATAGTGGTCACTTTTCCATAACAGATCTGCAACAAAAATTACTCACAGTATTAACAACTAGGTGTCTATGCTAATTTAAATTTGTATAAGCCAGCCATCCAGCAGTGAGTAGAGTTCCACAAGATATGCCTCTGGATACAAAGACTAGCAGGCTTGCTAAATGCTAACTTTATAGCCACAATTGCATTGCAACTTGCCCCTAGATATCGAATATGCAGAACCAAACTAGTTTTGAAATATTCAACTGCTAGGATTAGTCCAACACAGAAGGTTCTTATCATATTAGGACTCAGGTATTCCTATCAACCTATATTCCTTCCTATAACAATCATGGCATCAGTGTACCCTGTACATGCGTCCTCAAACGCAACCTATTAACAGCTTAAAGTTTCAAAATTGAAGACAACTTGAACCCTCTCCATTAGAGAAACGGTTGATGAATTACCTGTCCGGGGTAATAAAATGGAAGCTCATACTGCAGATAACAAAAACAGATCATGATAAGCATCATTCAGTCAATATGATTAACAAAATAAATGAACAAAACCTTCAATTTTAATTTACCATGCCTTCTTTGTAGTCTTTGCCCCTTTTCCTTCTACCCGGATAATAATCTTGGTCATGCTGCATTAACACCAAAATTTTCCAGATTAGTCTCCTAAAATATTGTCAATCTTATTCCAGCCTATCGTTCCAACAAAGAAATTCCTGTCACAACTTAGAAACTAAAAGGAATTGTTCGTCATTTCCATCAATCTCCAAGATGTTAAAACACAGACACAAATACACAAAAAAAAAAAAGGCACCAAACTGTACACTAATTCAAGCCAAGACCTCAATTCTATTGCCAACTATTAAAAAATATGGCCAAAGAACTCCATATAAAGCCACATTGAAACCTTCCCTTTTACTTATTTTTGCCAAAGATCATATATTAAGTGACAATTACTCAACAGAAGACAGCCAGATTTAACCCTCTGAATTTCAAATCCGTAAAAGGAGCATGAAACATCAAACCTTTTCCGTATATGTTTCCTTTGGAAGCCTTGAAATTCTAATTCAAACTTGGAACTTTATCCTTTGTCTGTCACACAATATTATAATTCTAACAACCCATTCAAAAGAATTAGATTATAGTTATTGTTACCGTTCCAAACAACTCAAGTTTCATTAAAATGACCTCAAATTGCAATTCCAACTCCAAAAGAAACTTCAAAATGAGAAAATGAAAATGGATAGTTTGGTTCATTTCAATACCTTACAAGACTCCTCTTCCAATCTATCCTTGTTGAAATCAACCCATTCAGTGTATTGCTTCAAAAATAACTTATATCTATCCAAACACAAATCGTCAGTCTCTGAAACTGCTTTACTCTCCAAATCCTCCAAGCTCACTCTCATAGACTGCATTTTATGTGATTCCCTAATAAACTCCAGCTCCTCTCTGTTCACCTCCCATCCTATGGGAGGCCAATCCCTCGGCGCCACGTGTCTCACTGCCAACGGTGCAGCCCAAACCGTCTTCAACGGCTCCGGAATCTCACCCTTAATCTCAAATTGCTTCATGTACCACTCCTCCTCTGTGAGACCCATTTCTTTAATCTTCTTCGCTCTGTACTTTGGGGACAGCATTTTGAATGCTTCGATTGCTTCTGGTGACTGAAGAGGAACTTCCTCGCCTTCATCGAGAGATTTTCTGGCGAAATCGGCCTCTGGCGTGAGGATTTCTTCCCATGGAGCCCAATCACGATCGACCCAGTTCTTGCGTCGAGCTTCGTCTTCGGTTTCTTTATCTTTCCGGCCAAATGTTTGAATGAAATCGTCGTCGACCGGAAACTCGTCAGAGCTGAAGCATTTGGTGGTGGTGGTGGAGGACAAGGAGGGCTTAATTACGGTTTTGGTGAAGAAAGGAAGACACTGTAAGTGGTGGTTTAGGTGTTGGTGATCAGGGTTTAAGGGTTTAGGAAAGGAGAAGAAAGAAGGGCTTTGGAGGTTTATCATTTTGACATGAATTGATGAAATGAGTGAGCGCTGCTGTAGTATACTTAGCATGGCTGTTGTTTTCTCGAACGGATAATGTTTGGTTTTTTGAAAATTTTTATATTTAATTTCTATTAAATAACCTTGTTCGTTTTTATTTTTATTTCTAATTTTTGTTTTTATTTTAAAATTTAATTAAAAACTGTTTTTTGTCAAAAATTATAAAAACTATATAGATTTTGTTTTCTGCTTCTATTTTTTCATATTCATATTTACTATCAACAAAATATATATTATTTAATTATTTAATATATTAATTTTAATAAAAATTATGAATAATTTAATTTAATATTATATTTATTCAATTAAAATTAATTATTAATAAGAATGGTGAATAATTTATTTTTA
>JANIPM010000009.1:6067189-6088237 GCA_027478405.1 Erythroxylum cassinoides
GATGATACAAATACCTCCTCCCCTTCACAAAGCAGGTGAAGAGATATTGCAATAAATTGATGAGTTAGGATTGTTGAAAATTACAGAATTTGAAGCTGATGAAGTTAATACAAGCATTAGTAAAAATTTTGGTTGGAGAAAAAGAAGCTTCCTTTGGGATTTTCCATATTGGAAAACTATTTTTATACACCATAATCTAGATGTGATGTATATTAAAAAAATATTTTTGACAATTTGTTCAATACCATAATGAATGTTGAAGGGCAAACAAAAGACAACACAAAATCACGAGCTGATTTGAAACTTTTTTGTAGAAGGAATGAGTTAGATAAAGATCTTTGCACCAGTAAATATCTAAGAACATGTCACAATTTGGACAAAAAACAAAAGAAAATTTTGTATGAATGGTTGAAAAATCTAAAATTTTCCGCTGGTTATGTTTCAAACTTTGCAAGGTGTGTAGGCATGAGGAAGTATAAATTATTTGGGATGAAAAGTCATGATTGTCATTTGTTTATGCAAAGACTAATTCCAATTGCATTTTAGGAGTTGCTATAGAATAAGGTTTGGGAAGTTATAATATAATTAAGTTTGTTTTTCAAAAGCTTAACATCATTTGAAATAAAGTTGGCTGAAATGGAAAAACTAGAAAAGGAAATTTCAATAATTTTGTGCAAATTAGAAGAGATTTTTCCTCCATACTTCTTTGACTATATAGAGCATTTACCTATGCATTTAGCACATAAGGCTAAACTTGTTAGTACAGTTCAATATCGATGGATGTATCCATTTGAGAGCTAATTGTATTAAATATTTAAATTGAAGTAACAACATGTTTTAATAACAGAATTGTAATAACCCTATTTGCTAATGTAGGTATATGCATCACTTGAAGAAAAAATGTCAAAAACAAGGCTAAAGTTGAAGTTTTAATATGTTATGCTTATTTAATGGAGAAAACAAGTATATTTTTCACACATTATTTTGAGTCACATGTTCACACAAGTGAAAGAAAATTTCTTCATAATGACGATGGGGGAGGAATGGGTGATGCTGACGGTAACTTATCCATTTTCATATATCTTGGACGAACATATGGACATTCAACAAAAAGAATGTTAACAAAGGAAGAAATAGAGGTTACCCAAGGTTACATTTATTGAATTGTCAAGATGCTCAACCTTTCGTGTAATAAGTTGAAATTGATTATTTAGGTTTTGAAATTTAGTATTATTCACAACTAAAATATATAATACTGTTTTAGATTATGTGGGGAATGGTTACGCAAGCTAATGCCCGAGAAAACACAGGACGATAACAATAAAGAAGTTAGAAGACACTTTCCTCAATGGTTCGAGAAATATGTAAGTTTTCACTTACAATTATTGAAATTATTGAATTATAAGATTAAAGTGTTCAAATGACATTATACTATTAATATGATAATTTCTTTTGTGTTGACCTTAGAAAATTCAATAAAGAACAAGTTCATATGTGAAAGGATCTTTGCAAACTATTAAATTGTATATAGTGTATTTTGTTAATGGATACAAATATCATACAGAATATGATGGTCATAGCAGGGCAACAGTAAATAGTGGAGTTTGCATATAGAGATAATTGATAGATTACTATAGTAAAATTATTAAGATATCTGAAATTGAGTACCTTATAGTGCCAATAAAGTAGACTGTGATATTTAAGTGTGACTAGATTGATCCAACTCCTAATGTTGGTATAAAAGTGCATAGTCGATCCAATCTAGTTAAAATCAAACAGCGTGAAGATTTAGACAATTTAAACCTTTCGTGTTGGCAATGCAAGTGATCTAAGTGTATTATGTCCTTTTTCCCAACTTAAGATGAGATAAGTTGGATTGGTTGGCTGTTTACAGAGTTAAACCTAGCGGTGTTTTGAAATCATTAGAAAAGGAGAACAAAGAATTGAAAGTGAAGTGCTTCAGGAAGATGTTTATGAAAAAAATGCATTTGTTACATATGACAAGAATGAACCTTTGAATGATCCAAATAATGAATATGTTGAAATTTCATCT
Source organism: Erythroxylum cassinoides (assembly GCA_027478405.1). NCBI lineage: Eukaryota > Viridiplantae > Streptophyta > Magnoliopsida > Malpighiales > Erythroxylaceae > Erythroxylum > Erythroxylum cassinoides. The sequence goes on from JANIPM010000009.1 coordinate 6,069,243, forward strand.
GGAAAGGATGAGGAGGGCAAGAGATCTGAAGAGAGGCCTGAGTTTGATTCTAATTCTTTAGAAAAAGAAGATGAATTTGATTTTGATTTACAATGAAGTGTTGATAGCGATTAATTTATGTTTATAATAGAATATTATATTCAATAAATCAATTATTGAATCAACAATATATTGTTATAAATTGAATTGAAATTGAAATTGTTATATTTCTACAATATTCAATAAAATATGAATTTCAGGTTAAAATATGCCACCAAAGAGAAAACAGAATATGACGCAACCAAGGTTCATGCCATGATTGAGAGTCAGTTACTGTCCAAGTGAAGCATCGCATTCTGTAGCTACAACCGAATCAAATGTTGTACCTCTAACTACTACACTTGTAGATGAGGCATCACCTTCTATACCTACTGTTATACCATCCACCAACCCCATACTAGCAGAGATATCAGGGGTAAACAATGCGGATGAAGGAGACAGCTTCCAGCCTAAAGTTGAAGGAGTTGATGGAAGAACTTAGATCACAATTGTAACCAATATATAAGTGAAAATATATAAAACACCCTGTGTTTATAATTAAGTTATAGGTTTAATTTTAAAAATGATATAAAATTAACTATTTTTATATTAGGTTGATTCCATTTAGACCGTACTCAAGAAATATGACATCCAAATTTAAGGAGAAGATTGATCTTAAGGGTTATATATGGAAGAATATCTCTCAAGCGACAATAGAATTTTATTATCAGGAGTTTGAGGTACAAAAAATATATTTTTATATATTTTAATTAATTTTTATACATTAATTAGATAGATATTGTAGATTATAAATACTTATCATATATTTTTCCTTCATTTTCAGAAATAATTTTTTTAAGATTCTAAATTTGACACGATTATTTATAAAGTATGGGAGAGACAAGCTTGTACACGTTATAGAGACTTTGTTAGTGCGATACACAAGACTAATGTATGCTCTCCTTATATTTTTGAACAAATATGGAGTCGTTGGCAATAGTGTTAGATATCAACCGAAGCAATGTCCATTTTAGAGCGTAATTCTACCAACAAAAGTGGAGGATCGAGGGGACAAAGTCTTCCCATATATATTGGAGGATCTATTATCCATTACGAGTATGTAGAGAGATTAGTAAGTATCTACACTTTACACTTATATGAAGTCCTAAAAATCATATTTACATGAAATTTGAATATTATTAGTATGAAAAGTTCATATTAATTTTAGACACTCTTAATTTTAGAAATTCATTAAATTTAATGTGAATAATTTTTATACAATATGGAAATTTTCATTATGCTTTACAGGACCCAAAATTTAGAAATATAAAACAATGAGACTCATCTTGAATCTGAAAAACCAATTCACTTGAAATAATAGTGTCTTATATGAAGCATATAGTAGTGCTTGAGAACCATAAAATCTTCCTAAGTTATTGGTATTTTGGTTGATTTTTGGCCTTTATTGAGTGGTTGGATTTTTGGTTGCCTGCGTTGATTTTGAGAATGGTTTGATTTTTTGGTTTTTGGTTGTATGAAATTGGAATAAGCTATTGTGATTGTGGGGTGCTCTCTACGGTTTCATCTGGAGTACATCGATAGTGCACTGCTAACGAGTCATCCTCTATCGCCAATGGCGAGAATGCCACTGTTCTAGGGCAACAGTCACCCACAAATCAGTGATGAATCGCCCTTGGTTACGGGTGATAACTCATCCACTATAAGAAGCGAAACAAACGTGAAGAGAGGCGGCTGCTGGCGATGCAACAAGGTGGCAACAATAGGGACAAGACTAGAAGTACAGGGTTTAGGAGGCGGCAAGGGAAAAAAAAACCCCTAACCTATGTAAAAATGATTAAATTTATGACTTTATTTTTTTGGAGAATTATTATTCAATTTTTTAGAAATTGTTTCTTTATTTATAAATAATAAGTTTCTTAATCTATTAGAAAATATTTTGCGTAATTAAAATTTCAAATTTATTTTCATTCATTGATTAAGGAAAATAGATTTCTTTACTATTTTTTTATAATAGTTTTCTAACTTATAAGAGAAAGAATTTGTAATTAATTAAGAAATCAATCGCTAAATAGATAAAATAAATAAATTTCTTAATTAAATTTAGAATTGTTTTATTTAATTTTGAAAGTAGGTTCCTTTTGATATTAGAAAAAAGATTTTCGATTAAGGAAAAAGCAATCTCTAGTGAGATTAGAAATAGTTTTCTAATTGAATTAGAATGTATTACTTGTATAATTTTGAAAAGCAGCTTTTCTAAATTATAATAAATAAGAAGCATAATTTATTGAAAATTTTTCAATTAAATTTTGTTAAAGGAGTCAAAATAATTGGAAATAGTTTCCAATTAGATTTGAAAATTATTTTAAAATCAAATTAAATTTATATTTAGAATAGGAATTTAGTTCTTTTAGGAATTACGGAATTTAATCTAATTTAAGTTTTTCAAAAAGTTGGAAATATTATTTTAGATTACGAACATCAGTAACTAGAATCAAACAAAGCTTGATATTTTATGCATATAATTTGACTATGAGTACATAAGTTGCATACTTTATTTATACGTTTAATATATATATTGAATGCATATTAAATTGCATATTTTATATGTGTGATATTTTTCATAAAAGTTTTGTGTTTAATGAGATGAATGAATTAAATCCATCATTAAGATATTAAGAACACATTAAGAAAATTATTGTTGTCTTCCATTATTGTTATAATAATAAACTAGAGTTCTATTTATTGTCAAGTTTATTTAGCAAACTTAAAGTCGTTTTTAACCCGAATATGTTTAGTCTTATGATAGTGGGTTATACTTCACTAAATTTGTGTAATTTAGATAAGCAAGTTTATGATCACATGAATTTAGAGGCAGGGTTAGACATAAAATATAAAATATGTTTTGGCTATAAATGTCAGTTAACAGATTTATGAGTCATATAAGATGTGATCGATAAAGTTGTTATCTACCTAATTTAAGTTTAAATGGTTTGTTAAGCAAATTCATGATCAACTATATTTAAATGGGATCCTAGCTCATTAGAAAGATTAACATAATCTTTCTAAATAGTAGTGAGGGTTATTATTTTGAATAAAATGATGAGAGTAATCAAATATATGATTAAAGTCCTAAACTCCTTTGGCAGTCGTGGAATATAACTAATTACTTGATTTTCTTACTTTTATATTATGTTCTGAGTGAAATTGACCTTTTTTTTAGTATAGTTGGTGCTATGTTAGGCAATTTTTTCTTAATTATGATGAAAGTTGTAAAATTTAAGAAAATGATAAATATAAATAAATTTATAGAATTCTCTCAGTAAGTCAATGTTCTAATAGTAGCATGATTGTCATATGAAGATATGGTATAAGCTATTTAAACAATTGGCTTAGTATAAGTAGGAGAATTTTAGTTTATGCCTTATAGCCAATCGGTTTAGCTGTAGTTTAGTGACAGTTATTTAAAGTAGTTATTTATTTTGTACACGTTTAGATGTATAAGATAAAGTCAATGGGATAATTATATATCGCAAATAAAATTATAATATGATTATAATTATGAGATTCATATTGTATTTATGTATTATCAATAAATTATTCCAAGTCTTTGTTCTATTAATACTAGACATTAATACAACGTAAAAAAACTAGCACACATTATGTTTTTCCTTATAAAAGAAGGAGTCAGTCTCATTGACTAAAGAATATAGATATTTAAACAAACATGTAGGTTCTTGTCAGAAAATAAGTTCGGCGAACTGACTAGATATGAAAAATCAATTTAAAACATTACTTGTATATCTATGAAAATTCTCATTGTGATAATTATATAAGTGATCCTTTAACTTGAGGTCTCCAAAGTTATCTTGTATAGGGATTGCTATGTTTTGATACTACTTGTGACCTATTTGATCATGGGTCATTCAGTCGGTAGTTATTAAATGTAGCATGAACTATATAGAGATAGTTGAGTGATTAAGATAGGATTTATCACTCTAAAGTAATTAGGGAGAATGTTTTGTTATTCTCAATTAGTTTTGATTCGGGAAATCCTTAACCAAGGTAAAATAAAGTTTTATAAATAGTTTATAAATATCATTAATTGAATCGATAGCTAATCGCAGAGAACTAAGATGATTGGACTCAAAATAGAGTAATTAATTTCATACTCTATGTATAATTAAAACATTGTATGATAAAATTATTAAATCGTAAGGACAAATCATGCACAGAAAGGTTAGTTAAAATAATTTTAACATTCTTAAATATTTGAGTGATTATGACGCGCTGCTAAATGTCAATCTTGATCTATGATTATAAATTATTTAATTGGAGAATTAAAGATAAATTGAAAAGATTTTTAATTTATCTAATTCTAATCATGAATTATAATTATAATCTATAATCATTATCAATATATTTAGGAACTTAATAGATCTCACATAAAGAATGAGTTGAAGAATGTAAAAATATTTTAATCAAGTTAGACTTGATTGTAATGATTAAAAAACTTTATGATTAAATATGAGATATTTAATAAATAAAGATCAGTATGAGATATTAAATCTTATTTAGGCATAGTTAGTATTTAATTAGAATTATTTGTACTTTTAATTAAAGTTTAATTAAAATTAGAACTTAATTTCAATTAAATTAATAAAATGTCTAAAATTTATTATAAATAGGCTTACACTCTAATGAAGTTAGTATTCCTTGTTTAACTCTCTTTATAAGAGTTAAGAGTTCTTTCAATCTGTTTAGTGAAGTGTGGTTACGGTAGTTGAGATGGATTGGTTTTAGAAACAGTTCATGAGATACTATAAGAAAATTATCAAGCTTCAAGATAAGGTACCAACTAATGATGATGCTTATTATAATTTATGTGTTAATCATTTTGTAGAATTAAAGTGATCTTTATTTTCAAGAAATCAATATACAAAAAAATTCATAATTATTCTACTACCATCAGTATCAGATCCTGTTCTTACAAGTGTACAAGGCTTTGATATATATATATATATATATAGGCCTTGTGTGTATGTATATATATAATGAATAAAAAAGGAAAACAAAATATGGTAAAAATGTTAAATTATTGATATGAAAATATTTGCAAATATTGTTATAATGATAGAAATATTAAAAGTATTTAAATTGCAAGAAATAGGAAGAATGAACGATCCAAGAACTCAAGAATTCGTCTCTAATTTCACGTGTCATCAAAACATACAAAAATATTAAGAGTTTATTAGCAAGTCCACGCGCTCCAACGAGCAAATGGAGATGGAAAACCATCTCAATGCTAAACTATATTCACTATAATAATAATAATAATAGTTTGTTCTACACGCTTGCCTTTTACGATATCTTTAGCCATTTCCGCGGGCGTAGTGACCGGTGGTCAACTTTAACACTTCGTCACCCGTTGGCAACCATTACCGTTTATAAAACCCTTTGCCATAATCTCAAGTACCAAATGATTGCCGCTTCCATATTTATAACCAGCTGTACAGTAATATCAAAGTTTTAGGGAAGGAAAAAGCTCATTAATACGCGTCCTGTTTGATCATTCAAGTAATAGTTGAGTACGCTGCATGCTAATGGCTTCGTCAAATGGTGGTGTCCCTCCAGGGTTTCGGTTTCACCCTACCGACGAAGAATTGCTTCATTACTACCTGAAGAAGAAGATTTCGTTTCAAAAGTTTGAAATGGAGGTCATTCGAGAGATCGACTTAAACAAGTTGGAGCCTTGGGAGTTGCGAGGTAATTGTCTAGTAGTTTGATCCTAAGCTCAAAAGTTGCATAATGACATTTATGGTATTCCTTAAATTTTGGAGTTGATCTATATATATATTTGAACAATTAATCTTCAAAGTGTATTACTTTGGTTTTGATTCTAAGGTGTAACCAATCAAATGCTGCCATCATTGTGTATACAAGGATTCTTTACTTGCGAGGATTTTGGTTATTTAGAGCATGCAGTCATGCATAACAGAAAAGTTCGAGTTTCCAAATTCTCAAATAAGCAAAGAAATTGCGTGCATTAATAATATGCATGGATTAATTACGTTTTGACCAATTTTATGAAGATATACACCTAGTTCGACGCAGTCTATCAATATAGTTAATTGAATTATAGTACTTTTAGATAATATAGTTAGTTGAATGACTAAAATGATCATTAACATTCAGACATTTTAAGATCATCATCACGTTGGAACAATATTAAATATACAATCTTGCGCACACTTTTTCCTTCCTTTTGGATAGAACTTTACATAATCTGGAGCTCAAGTAATTTGTGTTTCATGATGTATGTAGAAAGATGTAGGATCGGGTCAGTCCCACAAAACGAGTGGTACTTTTTCAGTCACAAGGACAGGAAGTACCCAACTGGGTCAAGAACAAATAGAGCTACAAATGCTGGGTTTTGGAAGGCAACTGGTAGGGATAAATGCATTAGGAACAGCTATAAGAAAATTGGAATGAGGAAAACGCTTGTTTTCTATCGGGGAAGAGCACCTCATGGCCAGAAATCTGACTGGATCATGCACGAGTACAGACTAGAAGATGGTGATGATCAAGGAAGCTCTAGTGTAAGTGTTTTCACCATTTACTGAGCTTAGGTATATAAGTTTGACCTTTAAATTTACGTAAATTAGTGCATCTTATTTTTAGGTACATCAAAATTAGCAATTAATTCCATAACAATCGTAACAAGAGATCTGTTTTAATTCATCAGTATAAATAATTACCACTTGAAAAATCTACTAAATTCACATAAGGTAACTACTAATTTATCCTAACTTTTCAAGTTACAAATAAGAATTAGTTGTTGTTTATGTAATCAGTCCCCAAACACACGATACATGTGCAGGAGGATGGGTGGGTCGTATGCAGGGTATTCAAGAAGAAAATTTTATTCAAGCTTGGAAACGGAGGAGGAACAAGCATTAACACATCTGAGCAACAAATCAACTCATGTACTACTCAACCTCACAATTTCATCCACAAAGACACCCATTCCCTTTTTAACCAAAATCACACGGATGGTACTCACCAACCCTTTGAAGTAAATAGTAAACCTGAGCTGGACCTTCTCTACCCACACATGACTTCTCAGTATTCTCTACTCCAATCTCAAGCCTTAATGCCAACTCATAACAAGTCTCTAGGCTACGATTACTCAACTCTCTCTTCTGAGACACCAGTCATGGTTAAGCAACTCATGTCAAACGCTAGGGACTGTGAGAGTGGATGTGGAAGTCTTAGGTATCAACCCACTTGTGAGCCAGCACTAGAGGTGACCACATGCGAACCCTCTCAAGTTCTTACAGGAAGAGATCATGAGGGCTTGAATGAATGGGCTATGCTTGATCGGATTGTTACTTCTCATATGGGGAATGAAGATTCTTCTAAGGGAGTGAGGTACGAGGATGCAAATGAATCATCAGTTCATCCCGTTAATCATCTCTCGCTTCGCGGAGAGATGGACTTTTGGGGCTATGGAAAATAATAATGTTCTCTTGTGATTTATATTTGTGTCAAAATTAGTTTTCCTATTTTGATTAATCGTTATTCTATTAAAATTATGGATAAGATATGATCCAAAAAATATTTATATCAATTATAATTAATTTATAGTTATAATTTATGTATATTACACATTTCTTGAATTTTTAAATTAAATTTATAAGCCAAATCTAACTTATAATAACATTGGAGTTTTTCAACTGAGAAAGCCATAAACTACAACAAAATAGACAATCGGCTATTAGAAAATATTGCTAATTGTTTTAAAAAAAGTTGCCTATAGTTATTGGTGACATTTATGCTTCGTTGCATAAAGTGTCATCAATTCTTTGTAGCCGAAAACTATAGGCTACATTTTCACAAATGATAGACAAAAACTTTTATTTCATAACTAAAATGACACAAAAACGTAACTAAAAATTGAACAATAAAATAAAATGACTGAAAACTAAAATAAATTGTAGCCAATAATTTTTGGTTACGTTTTCATCTTCATAGCTATCTACGATTAGCTATGTCAAAACCTAGGCAAATATTATTATATACATTTTCAAAAATATAGCTAAATATTTTTAACTATGTATTTTATAATGTAGCCAAATCTTATTCGCTACATTTTTAATAATGTCATGATATGTTATTTTTTTTACATTTTTAGCTAATGATATTGAAGAATATGCTTTGTATATAATATATCGACATGTTTTTTATTATAAATCATTTTCTTATTATTACAAAATTAAATCATAAAAATATTATAAATTAAAAATATCGAGCATTGTATATATAAAGTAAAATTTTATAAAAATCATTAAATTATACCAACAAAATAAATATAACATTAAAGGATGATCATTTGATCCTATACAAGATATTAACGGCATCTTAAAAATTTTTATAAATAAATAAATAAATAAATAAAGAGATCAATTTATAAATTATATTATGTCAAGCTTTGACTACAAAAATATTAGAGCATAACTCAAACGATTACCTAGTGTTGTCCATGCCTATAAGCATATAGTCATCTAAAAAGATTAGTTAAAATCAACAAAATATATTGTGAGGAATGATATGGTTTTTCATTAAAGCAAATATTATATAACTTTACCATTTACAACATAGTTACTCGTCAGTTATATCTTCATCCCTCCTATTGAAAAAAAAAGTGTTAAATATAAATTGTAATATATAGAAGAATTGACTGGACGATTTTCGATGAGCCATCCAACTTTTGTCCATACAACTATACAATTATAAGTACATTACTAAATTACTAAATGCAATTTATATTGTAAATAACATAATGGTAAATAAAAATTAACATACTAACTTTGAATGCTACTAAAAAATGCAATTACTTTATAGATTATAACAGACTTTGTAATAAGATAGATGGCAACATAAGGTTTTATGGTTAAGAAATATGATCTAGCTTAGAATAGTAAGCATGAATCCATTTCCAAAACCCACAGGTCATTCAATTTTATAAAGAAAAAAGTGAAAGCCACTTCTAATTATGTCGTAACATGTCACTATGATTATATGCGTATCTAAAGAAGGTTGTATATGTTATATGTTGTGTTATATTACTTAAATTTTGAAATGAAGAAGTTTTAAACTTATTTATAATAGAAAGCAAGTTTTTTATTATATAAAATCTCAAGGCTCTAGCAACATCCAAATATTGCCTATGTTTTCTTTTAACCATGCCATTCTATTGAGGGGTATAAGGACTACTAAATAGATATAAATTTCATATAGCTTTTGATAAAATTTTAATCATTTGATAATTAGTAAACTCAGTGCCATTATTTACATATAGTTTTAATGATGGTCTGAAATTAGTTTGCAATGAGGTTAATAAAGTGCTCAAGCATGCATCTACAATCCATATATCTAAGATTTTACTCAAACTTTCACAAGAATTCAAGCAGTGAGTTTTAAACATACCTCCAAATTAAGAAGGAAGAATTGTAAGATTCGATTTAATATGTGCTTTTGCTATTATGAGCTTCAACACCTGACTACATTTGTAATTGGGTACTAATATCATCATTCTTAACAAGCATAACATAACTCTTAAAGAATCAATTAAAAGATCTTATGTCACATGAAGACTTTAAGAAAACCTTACCTATAACCTTGCTACCTATAGAGTTAGATGTTCCACTATAAAAAAACAAAGACCACCTAAATTTTTTTAAACTCACCATGGGTATGGAATAGGTACTAATGAAACTCAAAATCATTGAACAAAAGATGCAAACATCTAAGCTTTAATATGCTAACGTCAAACATAAATAAAAAAAATTTCTCAAATGTGTTATCTTTTTTTGGAGCATGAAATTACACAAGAGTTAATAATTTCATACCTTTTCAAGTCAGACAAATATTTAAATATAACAAAGACTCGTTGTTCCTTAGTAAGTTGCAATAAGTTCCTACAGTATGAAACATCATCTTGCTTGTGAATCATTTGAAAGTAAAGTTTGAAAGAAAACAAAAAGTGGCTCTATTCATGCTATAGTAACTTGAGATGGATATATTAAATAGACTAGATGGGAATTCATTTCTTTTTCAAATATATGTTTCCTTGGTAACTTTTGTGAGTAGGATAAAGATCAATTGGTGGATCCTATTTTTTTTCATGAGGTTAGAGGAATCAAAGAATCAAACATTAGATTTTAGGACCTAATCTCACCTTATGTTTCTTAAAAAGTATTACAGAAAATAATAAGCAATCAAAACAACCTTCTTATAAAAACATGTTAAGTTTCCTACTTCTATTAAGACTATGATATGGTAAAATAAGTAACAAGATAAACCAACAATAATGATGGATGATACAAAGAAACACATCTAACATGTTGAAATAGAACCAACATCTTATATTAGATGTAGTACAAGGCAAACTTATTTAAATTCGTTGGAAGTTAGTTAAAAAAGCAACTGGATTGGCTCAGTATGTGAAAGAAATCATCTATATATTGTTCTATATAAAATTCCCGTAGAAAGATATATTCAAAATGCCAAAGGGGATGTTAACTTTAATCTTGTAATCCATCATAACAAAGGAAGAAAAGATAACAAAAGAATGAAAAGGGAAGTTAAAAATTTTCTATTTTAATGCCATGCATTCCACTAGTCTGCTACTAGAAATTAAAAGAAGAATATTACACACTAAGTAGTATTCTAAATAGGCTATTAGGATACAAGATCTTACTTAAATTAGTAGATAAATGTCCTATTAAGACCTTTGTATATAGGTCTATAAGATAGTCTATAAGCCTTGTTACTCAAGAAAGCTTTTGAGTGAAAAGGCACAATGAATACATTATTTTGATCTTTATCATCCAAATTGTATTAGTCATTGATAAGTTTACCTAAATGCAAGTTTTGCCACTATAATAATCTTACATAAGCCAAAAGCTCAAGTTAGTAAAGCTTAGCGAAAACATCTATAAATCTGAACTACAATAATTAAGTCTAATTTCATAACTTATAGTAAATCAGTTAAACAATTTATATTCTGCTAGTGAAGAAACAATGTGAAAGTACTTTTCTTAGTGTTAAACATTAATGAAAGAGATGCATGTATAAGTTGAGCACATCCTTAAAGAGTAGAACAACTTTATTGTCCATCCATCAAAATTAGGAGTTAAAGGTACAATGTCAAAGGATGCCTTTATAGAGGGCAAGTAGACGTGTATTTACAGTAACTAAGATTATGAACTTTTAATTAGTACATTAATATCTAATACTAATAGATGATTTAATTAGTTGCATTCATTAATTAGAATACTTGGGAATCTAAATAAATTTAGTGAAATAAAGTACCAAGTTTACTCATTCTTTAGTTTTATCACAAGTCAATGGCGTTTGATCTTATTCAACTTATGGAGTGTCTGCATGTTCTTTCTTCTTTTCATAAGTCATATTAATAATATCTAACTCAAATCCATCATTTAGATCTATCTTATGGCCATATAAATTGATTTACTTAAGATTATGGCATACACAACACTATTTACTTAGCACCATATAACAACAATGGGTTTTCCTGTTATTAGAAAAAGAACAAAGAATAACAAATAGTAAGAACTCAAATTTCATTATCATAAGTGCATGATGTAACTTATTTTTCAGTAATTGATTAGTTCAGATTTCATCAAAATAATGACCATAAGCTTGGAGAGAAGAGTTTTACATAACATACATAAAAATAGACGTTGTTAATTCTTGGAGAAAACAAAAGAACACCAATAAGAAGAAAAACGAAGATAGACAAAGATATTGGAGTCGTTCGGAGAAACACACTAGAGAGAAGAAAGATGAGGACAATAAAGCAGCTAGATGACAAGACAAATGAAGAAAAAATAGAGGGAGGAAGTGTCTTAAGGTTATCAAAATGAAGAAATTGATGTCATTTTAGTGGACAAAATTATGTCATTTTCATTGATTTTATTCTTCTTTTTTCTTTAAAAAATATTTTAGCTGAAAAATATATTGAACTATGAAATTTATGTTCTTAGTTGATAGTTATGGGACCTGTGTGTTTTAGATATGAAAAATATATTATACAAAAAAATTTTGATACAAAAATAAGTTCATGGTTAAAAAATGTCTCCAAATCTTATTTTTCATAGCTATAAATCTTTCGCTATAAAACTAAGTTCATATTAAAAATTTTCATCAAATATTTTTTGCTACAAAAACCATTTCATAGCTAAAAGCATTTTTCTTCAAAACTAAGTTCATAGTCAAAAAATGTTGTAAAATCTTTTTAGCTGCAAATATAAAATGTAGCCTATCCTGAATGTAGCTAATAGTTTAAAATACCCAAGAAAAAAATTTAAGTTGGAGTTATTGTTTCAATAGGCTACAAAATTTTGTAGCCATAGAGTAACTTTTAGCTATGAATTTCAAATCATAGCAAAAAAGGTAACCAAAACTCCTATTTGTTATTGTGATGATAGAAGCAAAAATCAGGTTGTTTATACAATTGATGGTTCCATCTATCATATACATTATAAGATAAAAATAACGAAAAATTTTGTTAGGGCATATAAAAATAATTATGAACCAGTAGACAATCTATTTACCTCCACCATTTAAAAATGATGGATCCACTTATTATTGATTATTATTAATTTGTTTTAATTAGGCCTCTTAAGGTTTTATAATTTTAGTTGTTATTTATCCCATCTGATGCATCAATAATTGATAGAGAAAAGTCATAACTTTTCTTTTAAGGACTTCGTAGACATATAATGTTTATATGTTAACTTTGCTATTTGGAATTGGCGTATATTTGCACTAATTTTGCACCAACATGTGCCAAAGATATAGAAAGGAAAAAAATAGCAATCATTGCCAAAAGAGAAGACATTAGAAGAATTGAGAAATTTTAAGCTAGCTACTAGGTAAGTGTAGTAACAAGATTTGATCAAGTTGCTTTCCAGATATGACATAAATGGTACTTACAATGTTGGGAAATTGAGATGAGATTTGATCCTATGTCATTAAAATAAAAGCAATATTTTTTTTGATATCTTAAAAGTCGAGATTACTTAAAATTCTATAACATGATTAACATATAAAATGTAATAAACCATGAATTATAATTTGTAAGTTATTTTAAAGCTTGATCTTTTTCTTGTCATTTCTTCTAACCGTTTCTAAAATTGGTTAATCTCAATCACTATAGTCTCATATGTGTCTGGCCTCTAACAAAATTCATAGAATGAGTTAAAAGAACTCTCCAACTATTATAGAGAGGGTTAGGCAAGAAGGGATAGATCCCTTGGAGCCTAAGTATATTTATAATATATTTTAATAATTTTAATAATTTAATTGGAAGAAAATTCTAATTTCAATTAATCATTAATTAGAATTTTAATTAATTAAAATTAAATAGTATTTATATCAAAATAAGATTTAATATCTCATATTGATCCTTATTTAATATCTCATATTTAATTTTAAAATTTTCCAAACTTTACAATCAAGTCCAACTTGATTAAAATATTTTTCTCTTTAGCACATTCTTTATGTGTAACCTATTAAGATCCTATATCTGTTGGCAATGGATATAAATTATAACCCTAAATTGTATTTAGGATTAGATAAATTAAACTCAATTAATGTAATTTTTGTTATCTAATTAAAAAAATTTATATCGATAGATTAAAATTGATGTTTAGAAATATATCATGGTCAACTAAATATTTATGAATTGCAAAATGATTTTAACTAACCTTTTTGTGTATGATTTTTTGTATAATTCAATCCCTTCATCATACAATGTTCTAATTAGACATGTAATTAATGTATATTCTATTTGAGTCAAATAAGATTAGTTCTCTGTCGTTAGTAATTGATTTTGTTCAAAATTTTGAAAAATATATTCAAAATGTCATTCAACTTTAGCCAAGGATTTTCCAAATAAATATTAATCGAGAATATTGAAACATTTTCCCTAGAAACTTTAGGGTAATGAATCAAATATTGATCTGTTAACTATCTCCAATTGGTTCATTTTATATCCAATGATTACCGATTAAGCTACCATTGACTAGAATATATCATAAGCAGTATCAAAACATAATAATATCTATATGACATACTTTGGTGATTTCATATCAAAGGATCACTCATACATTCATCATAATTCATTATAATCAATTAATAACCCAAATGGAATTCTAAAATGGGTCAATTCAATGAAATTTTTCTCTAATAATCACCCACAAATTTGTTTAAGTATTTCTATACTTCAGTCAATAAGATGGACTACTTTCATAAGAAAAATAGAACAAGAATTAAATTAAATCAGTAAATTATGCAAAGAGAGATCTTGCATAGGTTTTCGATATGTTTATTAGACAACTTCATATTTATTTAGGGTTTTGGATAGGTTGTTAATTGAGAAATTGCAATTTTCATAATCTGATTAGAGTTTATAATTTAGGGTTAATGGTTATAACTCGAGAGAGAGTAATCAACCCTAGGATCATCTAGAACCAAAAGCTGGTAATTCATAATCAATTAGGCTAGCATTCATGATAGGTCAAATTTCTTTTCTCTCAATTGGTAATTCTTTTAGGTTGACTCTTGACTCTTGAGTGTGTGTTGCAATTGCTAAATTATTAATATTTATGTATTGATTTTTGAATATATTTGCTTAACTGAATTGAATTCTTATTCTAGTTCCGTTGCATTTTGAATTTTGTGAATTGTTCTAGCCTTAGATTTTAGGATTAGATTATGCTTCCTCATGGGATCGATATCTTAGGAACTATGAGAATGAACTATGCACTTTCAGATTATCAAGTTTAATCAATTAACATTTACACACATCGAAAATAATCCGATAAAGTTTTTGCCACGGTTGCTAGGAAGATGATTAGTTTGATTATTTAATTTAAGGCATTTAGTTAGTTTTTGTTTTCTGTTTTTTCTTTCCTTTTATTTCTGAAATCGTACTCTTACATGAACACAATAGTCATAAGAAGATCGAGTCGTGCAGTGGAAACCTTAAAGTTAGACATCACTCGATTAGAATGATTAATTAGAAAAGCTCGGTGTGAAGAAGAAGAAAAAATCACAAAAGCAACAATGGTTAAGGAATTTCAACAAGATTTGGACTATAGAGCAAACCAAGGACGTCAACAATAGACCCTTATGGAGTTTGTAACATCTTTTGAAATCAAACTAGCCCTCCTAAACATGCTCTAACAAAACGTGCAGTTCTATGGACTAACAAATGAATATCTTAACTCACTTATAGTGAACTTCTTTGAAATATGTGATACCTTTCAGTACCATCAGATGTGAGAAGATGCAATCAAAATTAGGCTCTTTCCTTTTACCCTTAGAGATAGAGCAAAGACTAGGTATCATTCCCTCAACCTAAATAATGTCATAACTTGGGATCAACTAGTTCGTGCCTTTTTAAACAAGTATTTTTCCCTTACTAAGACCATGATTGTTGGTCACCGCTTCCAGAACTCAACTCTTTTTCTGATACCATAATATATTGGACCCGATTTTCAAAGCCCAACGTTCGGAGTCATTATAACACGTGAGCATGCATATTACCTTGAAGGATTATTTCCATGAACCTGTGATAGTCATATCCCACAAGAGTGATGTGGCCACACCAGTCAAACACCAAAATTACAAATTGAATTCTTCAAAAATAATCATATCTCTAAGTTTCTAGTTTAATTTGAAGCAAGAACCATCTCAATCGGAGCTCTACAGTTCGAGATATAAGTAAAATACCAAAGTATGTTTAGTAAATAACCAATTCATGCTCTTCTAATCAATTTCCTCATTTTCTCACCATAAATCTTTTTCATACCAAATCCAAAAGCTACCAATTTTCATAGAGAGGTATGAAAATGTCTTAGGAATTTATTGCTTTAAGAATCACTTCATTCGTAGGTCGGATGACGGATGACGGATGACGAAGTTATGGCCAAAAGAATCCAACATGTTTATGTTCTTAATCATTTTATACATGTCTTGGCGCAAATGCCATAACTTTTGCTACCGATGTCGGATTCAATTCTTTCTTAGACTCTTTAAAAGTATACTTCTATATCTACAAGTTTTATGAGAACTTGAAGTGAGATTCTGCCTCTAAAATAGTCCAAATTGCGATTTACTGTAGCTATCCAGTGAATGTCCATTTAACGGACATACATGTTTGCCTAACGGATATAGACTGGCTTGGAAGCCATTTTTGTAGCACCCCCTTACTGTAGGGTACGCACCGGGATGCTCGAAGTTTATTCTGGTACATATCCTACAATAAGGGCGAGCTACGTTTGATTACTACATTCTGTTCATATGGCATCGTATCAATCTTCACTTAAAAGCATCATAACATCACAATATTTTTAAACCAAGTTTTCCTCATTTCATTTTTTTAAAATCGAGAGTCTACATTATGTCTTTCAACCTTTACTGCATGTACATCAACAAAACCTAGTAGAAAAGTACTACGTGAAAGAGAATAATATATCGAATCTATCTAAGCCAACCAAAAATCTCAGCTGACCGACCTTTGAGTCATGACTTCTCTAGTCAAATCACAATCTACATGGAAATAGAGCCTTTCAATAGTTAGAGTCGTCCCTCAATCCTGAAAAGACAACGTTGCAATTTTGGTGAGTTTTACGAACTCAATGAGGTAACCATCATCGATGGTTCACTCAATTCATGCATCACATCATCGCACATAACACAATATTCACTTCATTGCATATTCACCATGTATCACATTGTTCATACAAAACACACATCAATTATAATTGGCAATGCACGTGAGACTCACTTTCATTTATTATTGTCGTTATGACCGAGTGCCTTTTTACCAGCTCATCCCTTCATGGATGTCAAGCTTTGTCGTATAACGTCCCATATCTCTTAGTGGATACTGGGTATAGTCGCAGTCGAGCCCTAGGCTCTATTCACATTATGAGCTTTAAGCTCTTTGTTCTGGCGACTCCGGTCATAACTTCCTTTATCTTTCATGCATTCATGAAATGAATGTTTCACATAACATAGCTTCAGTCAATCACATGGATGCACATTCACTTTTAGATCACATTCATAGTCAGACCTTAGTCCGACATTCAATAGAACTGCTGAGCACATTTTTGCATTCATATGCATATTCATAACTTCACATTTGAAGCACTTATTTCGTCATGTTCACATACAAAGAGCACTTAAATAACTCATTTATACATCAGAATCACTGGACCTTCATTGTCCGAAATCGACACAATCGAACCACATCAATATCATCATTCCAAAACATCTTCTACAACAAACAATTAATTGAGTGAGACCATCTAGGTTACTCATAGGTTGCTCCCGAAGCTAATGCCTGGAAGATCCGGCAACGTTTGGAAGTTGATATTCCAGTAGCTCCTTTATAACAAAAAGTATACATGATATCACAATTTATACCATTAAGAGCGTTCAATAATGCACATGTATGAGATGTATTATGTACAATGCATGTTCATGATAAATCTCGGGTATCGTTCCTTGATTCTTCTTAGCACTATCCCCATACCAAAATTCCTTTAAGTAAACTAACACTTAAAGGAATTTGGAAGATATGCCTCATTAGAACCATTGAACACACAATTCATTTGTTACTGGCTTTCTTTCAGACTTTCAAAAACACCCTTTCGGGTTTACTGTTCACATTCAATCAGGAGGCAAAACTTGTGAAATTTGAGCCCACTCTCTTCTAGAAAAGTGTTCCTCTATCTTTTATCTTTCCATTGACACCAAAATCACTCAATTTGGTTTAGTAATTTGGAAGATATGCCTCAAACATTTTCGGACTGTTCCTCTCCAAAACAGTGTACTATATCTAACTTCCATTCAGAAATTGAACACCTTAGAGACTAGATCAAGATTAAGCTTCTTCATATGATTTGTATACCTATTACTTTAGTTTACTAAAAATTAAGAATCACTTCAATTGGAATCCTACAGACCAAGATATCATTAAAATACTGAAATACGTTCATTAAAATATCCAATTCATGCTCCTTCCACCGATACGTTTACTTTGATTCAATCATTTATTTCCAATTTAGTACCAGAAACCATAAATTTTTTTGGAGAGATAAATAATTATGTTAGGAATCCAATGCTTCAAGAATCAGGTCATTTGGAGGTCTAGAGAAGAAGTTATGACCAAAAGTATCCAGTTTGTTTTTGTTTTTGTTTTTTTTTAGGTTTCGTCTCATTTCTATCGTCTGCTTTTCTACCATCTCATTTCCATCGTCTGCTTTTCTATTGTCTCATTTCTATCGTCTACTTTTCTATCGCCTCATTTCCATCGTCTGCTTTTCTATCGTCTCATTTCCATAGTCTGCTTTTATATCGTCTCATTTTCATCGTGGAACATCTTCACTTATAAGAACCATAACTTTTGACTCCGATCTCCAAATTTTTCATGCTATATACCGTTGGAAAGCTAAAAGAAAGATATACAACTTTCTAGAAGGAATCTTGGCTAAAATATCTTCATATCATTCCCAGATTCATCCTTAAAGTCTGAAGATGAATTTTTCCACACGCACACCAACATACCAGATCACCTCCCTAACTTCATGAATTTGAGACTTTTAGAGACAGAACTGAGATTCGATGTCTTTATACAAAATGCAGATATGTGTCTCTAGTTTAATTCAATTCAAGAATCATTTCGTTTAAACAACCACAGAAAACGTTATGACTAAAATACTGAAACATACTCAGTGAGAAATTTCCAGATTTTCAACTTTCAATATTTTACATCACCAAAATGCCAAAAGTTTTCTCAAAAACTAATTTAACACTATAACTGAATTTATTTCTTCCCAACTACCCAGTATTTATGAACA
>JANIPM010000009.1:6092975-6108725 GCA_027478405.1 Erythroxylum cassinoides
CTACAAGTAACACAATTATACACAATAGAAGAAATCCTTGAATTCTCATGCTTCTACTACCCAATTCCTCATTTAATTGTCATTTACCAATGCTAAAGTCCAATAAGAGATCGGGGTCCAACACTAAGCAAACAAGTAATTAAGTGAGACCGTCTAGGTTAATCACAAGTTTCTCTCGAAGCTAATGCCTGGAAGATCCAACAACGTCTGGAGGTTGACGTTCCAGTTGCTCCTCTATAACAAATAATATACACAATATCAAAATTTCTTCAATCATAAGTATCCAATGATGCACTTGCATGAAATAACTTATGTACAATGCATGTTCATGGCAATCCCGAGTATCTTTCCCTTATTCCGATCACATTATCAGTCTTATATCCGAAGCTCATCTAAGTATGATTCATGCTTAGGTTTATGTC
This sequence comes from Erythroxylum cassinoides, assembly GCA_027478405.1. Lineage (NCBI taxonomy): Eukaryota > Viridiplantae > Streptophyta > Magnoliopsida > Malpighiales > Erythroxylaceae > Erythroxylum > Erythroxylum cassinoides. The sequence goes on from JANIPM010000009.1 coordinate 6,093,398, forward strand.
TCACTAAAATCATCGAAATCACAATTCATTACTCATTTGAAATCCTATAGATCCAGACATAATCAAAACACCGAAGTACGTTTAGTGGAATAACCCAGTTCATAAAACTTTAAGAGCGCACTCACTATACCGGTTCCACATTTCTCACCCAATCTTTCTCAATTCATTTTCGATGGCTAAGATTTTCAGATGGAGATGTAGGAAAATGTGTTACGAGTCCTATGGTTCAAGAATCAATTCATTTGGGCGCCTAGAGAAGAAGTTATGGCTAGGCAAAAAAAAAGACAGAAGGAGCGAATCTCAGAAGAAGCAAAACACAGAAGAAGTAAAAAGACAGAAGAAGATATGTCAGCAAAATACAGAAGAAGATGCGTCAGCAAAACATAAAAGAAGTAAAACTCAGAAGGAACAAAACACAAAAGGAAGAAAACTCAGAAGAAGCGAGCTCAGAAGGAACAAAACACAAAAGGAGCGAAACACTGAAGGAACAAAACACAGAAGGAGTTCATGGTAACAAAGAAGAAGTTCATGAACAGTAACATATAAGGAGTTCATGAACCATAACACAGAAGGAGTTCATGATCAATAACACAGAAGGAGTTCATGAACAGTAACACAGAAGGAGTTTATGAATAGTAACACAGAAGAAGTTAATGAACAGTAACACATAAGAAGCGAAACTCAAAAGGAACAAAGCACAGAAGAAGATGACGTCATCAATGGCGTCATCACAGAAGAAGCAAAACTAAAAAGAAGCAAAACACAGACGATACAAAACACAGAAGAAGATGACGTCATCACAGAAGAAGCAAAACACAGACGATACAAAAAACAGAAGAAGATGACATCATCAATGACGTCATCAAAAAAGAAGCAAAAAGACAGAAAAAGTAAATTTCACTTTTGAACATCTTCCTTATAAGGACCCTGACTTTCAGCTCAGATGTCCATAGTTTTCATACTATATAGTATTGGGAAGATGAAAAGAAAGATTTATAACTTTCATAAGGTCATTTTGACTAATCTATCTAGATTGGTACAGAAGTTTTACTGAAATTTTGGATCAAGTTTTTGCTATCTCAGCTATAACATTACTTTTTCTTCACCTAATCACTAATAATCTTTCAAAAACTAAAATTAACAATATATCCAAATTTTTCCTCCCAACCATACAGTATTTATGAATATACACTTAAATGCCATTTTCATGCAAATGATAGTAATTCATCAACGTTCTTTCATAAATCCCCTTCTTTAAATGATTTATTTACTACTTACCTTTTGAAAACTCCAAAATCTTTAAGCCATAAACTCTATGCAATTTACTTACTTCACTAAATATAATGACAAGCTTCTAGTTTTTCTTATGGTAGAAGAAACAAATAGCAAAGTAGGTTTGGTGTAGGAAGGAAATGCAGAGGAATCTCTTAGAAGGGGTTTGAAGAAAAACTCTGTGTATGGGAAGAAAATTTGGAGATGATCCCAATGAAGAATGAACTTAGACTTATAACTTAACCTTTCAGCTTTCATAAAACAGTGACCTACTTCTAGCAAAGTACCAAGCCTAAGTGACATTTGTCACTTCCCTCACATCTAAGCTCTAATTTAGTTTCTTTTGAAACTAACTCCCCTAAACTCTCATCTTTATAATTCAACTATTTCAAAATCTTCATTTGATATCTTTTCCTATTTGTATAATTTTTCGTAATTTATGCCTAAATTCACCAAAATTCACAATCGCAATATTCTTACTAACTAATAGAATTTTTCATATAAATAAAATTTAAAATTCTCAAAACACATAAAAATTACAAGACAATCAAATTATACCCGGAGTTATTCATGAATGCATGGACAATCATTTTCATGTGTCACAACTTCCCCATTCGTATGCATGTGCATGACATAGTATGCATGAATATGGAAATGTATTTCTAACTCTCATTAATCACTCACATTTCTCATTTTAACCTTCCCACAAGAATAAGATGTTACAACTCTCTCCTCTTTAAAGAAATTTTGTCCTCAAAATTCTTACCTGTTTGTTCAAATAGGTGGGGATATTGTCTCCTCTTATGCTCCTCTGTCTTCCATATTGCTTCTTCAGTTGAGTGGTTCCTCCCAAGGACTTTTACCAATAGAATGACCCTGTTTCTCAACTACTTGACCTGTGATCCCACAATCTTGATTGGCTTCTCAACATAACTTAAGTCACTAGCAACCTCAATTTCTTGGGTCGGTATCATATGCGTCGGATCATATTGATATCTTCGGAGCATACTAACATGAAACACATTATGCAATTGAGACATTTCGTTCAGTAAAGCCAACTTATAGGCCAAAGGTCCTATCCTCTCAATGATCTCGTAAGGACTAATGTACCTAGGACTCAACTTGCCCTTTTTACCGAATCTTAAAACTCCTTTCCAAGGTGGCACTCTCAAGACTACTCTATCTCCGATGCTATACTCTATATCACGTCGATGTTGATCTACATAATTCTTCTGTCTATCTTGAGCCGCTTTAATTCGACCTCGAATCAACTTCACTTTATCCACTATATCTTGTATTAATTCTGAGCCTTCAACCATTCTCAAGCCCTCTTCATCCCAATATAATAGCGACCGACATTTTCTGCCATATAGTGCCTCATACGTTGCCATTCCAATACTACTGTGGTAATGGTTGTTGTAGGCAAACTCTATCAATGCCATATATTGATCCTAATCTCCTCTAAACTCTAATACACAAGCTATAAGCATATCCTCAACAGTCTTGATTGTCCTCTCACTCTGTCCATCTATCTGAGGATGAAACGTTGTACTGAAGTTCAACTTAGTACCCATAGCAGACTGCAAGCTCCTCTAAAGCTTCGAAGTAAATCTCAAATCCCTGTCTGATATTATGGACACTGGAATCCTATATAGTCTCACCACCTCATTTACATATTTCTTGACCAACTGATCAAGTGAATTATTCTCTCTCATGGATAAGAAGTGGGCCGATTTAGTCAACCGGTCCACTATGACCCATATAGCATCATTTTGCCTTGAAGTCTTAGGCAGTCCCATGATGAAGTCCATAGTAATTCGTTCCTATTTTCACTCCAGAATAGGCAAAGAATAGAGCTTCCCTACCGGAGCCTGGTGCTCAGCTTTCACCTGCTGGCACGTCATATATCTAGATACATACTCTGCCACTTGCTTCTTCATTCCTAGCTACCAGAAATGTTGCTTCAGTGTGTTATACATCTTGGTAGTACCAGGATGCATAGCATAGGCAGCTATATGAGCTTCCTCAAGTATCTCCTTCCTCAAATCATTCACATTAGGCACACACAGTCTCTGTTTCAACCATAATGTCTCATCCCTCAACTCAAACTTGGAATCTAGATTCATCTTTACTTTCTCCATAAGGTTTACCATATTAGGATCCTTTCCCTGAACTTTTCTGATTCTATCATGTAGCATTGGTCTCAGCTTTAAAGTAGCAATCAGTGCCTCATTTTGCTCCAGATTTAGCTCCACATTCAGAGCTCTTAAATGAATCAGATTAGGCAACCTCGATATCTGAATCTGAGCTACACTGATATTAGACTTCCTGTTCAAAGCATCTGCCACCATACTAACTTTTCCCAGGTGGTACTTAATAGTGCAATCATAATCTTTCAATAATTCAATCCATCTCCTTTGCCTCAAGTTCAACTCCCTCTGACTCAGCAAATACCTCAGAATCTTATGATCTGTGTATATCTAGAAAGTCTCTCCATACAGATAATGTCTCCAAATTTTTAGAGCAAAAACCACTGCAGCTAACTCTAAATCATGTACTGAATAATTTATCTCATGAGGTCTTAATTGTCTCGATGCATAGGTGATCACCTTGCCATGCTGCATCAATACACATCCCAATCCTTGATGCGAAGCATCACTATACACCACATATCCTTTGGTCCCCGATGGAATAGTCAACACCGGTGCAATAGTCAACCGATGTTTCAACTCCTCGAAGCTCTTTGGACACTCCTCATTCTATTTGAACACTACATTCTTCCTCAGAAGTTTTGTCAGAGGGGTCGAAATTAGAGAAAACTCCTCACCAAACCTCCGGTAATATCCGGCCAATCTTATGAAGCTTCAGATTGACACATTTCTCGGAGCTTCCTAATTCATCACTACCTCTATCTTATTTGGATCTACCAGTATGCCATCTCCAATCACTATATGTCCCAAAAACACGACCTGATCAAGCCAAAATTCACACTTACTGAATTTGGCATACAACTGCTTCTCTCTCATAATCTGTAAAATGACTCTCAGATGCGCCGCATGCTCCTTTCGGCTTTTTGAATATACCAAGATATCACCAATAAGCACAATCACAAATCGATCTAGGTAGGGCTGAAACACCTTATTCATGGGTCATAAAAGCTGCCAGGGCGTTAGACAGCCCAAACGGCATCACTAGAAACTCAAAGTGCCCATACCTGCTCCTAAATGCATTTTTTGGTACATCATACTTGGCTATTTTCAACTAATAGTACCCTGATCTCAAGTCCAGCTTAGTAAACATTAGAGCTCCTTGCAACTGATCAAGTAAATCATCAATTCTAAGCAATGGGTACTTATTCTTCACTGTCACCCAATTCAGCTGCCTATAATCGATGCATAACTGCAGAGTCCCATTCTTCTTCTTCACAAACAGCACTGAAGCTCCCCAAGATGAAACACTGGGCCTTATAACACTGGGTCTAGGTTACTCACAAGTTTCTCCCGAAACTAATGCCTGGAAGATCTAACAACGTCTGGAGTTCTCTATAACAAATAATATACACAATATCACAATTTCTTCAATCATAAGTATCCAATGATGCACGTGCATGAAATAACTTATGTACAATGCATGTTCATGACAATCCTGGGTATCTTTGCCTTATTCCGATTATATTATCAGTTTTATATCCAAAACTCATCTATGTATGATTCATGCTTAGGTTTATACCTCACTAAAACCATCGAAATCACAATTCATTACTCATTTGAAATCCTATAAATCCAATTATAATCAAAACACCGAAATATGTTCAGTGGAATAACCCCAGTTCATTTCAGACGGCTATGTTTTTTAGGTGGAGATGTAGGGTAATGTCTTACGAGTCCAATGGTTTAAGAATCAATTCATTTGGAATCCTATAGAAGAAATTATGGCCAGGCAAAGAAAGACAGAAGAAGTAAAAACTCAAAAAAAGACACGTCAGCAAAACACAGAAGAAGACGCGCAGCAAAATACAGAAGTTCATGAACAGTAATACAGAAGGAATTCATGAATAGTAACACAAAAGGAGTTCATGAATAATAACATAGAAGGAGTTCATGAATAGTAACACAGAAGAAATTCATGAACAGTAACACAAAAGGAGTTCATGAACAGTAACACAGAAGAAGTAAAACTCAGACGATACAAAACACAGAAGAAGAGGACGTCATCACAGAAGAAGCAAAACACAGACGATACAAAACATAGAAGAAGATAACGTTATCAATGACGTCATCACAGAAGAAGCAAAACTACGAAGAAACAAAACACAGACGATACAAAACACAGAAAAAAGATGACATCATCAATAACGTCATCACAAAAAAAAACAAAACTAAGAAAAAGCAAAACACAGAAGATACAAAACACTGAAGAAGATGACGTCATCATAGAAGAAGCAAAGATACAGAAGAAGTAAATTAAATATCTTCCCTTATAAGGACCTGACTTTCAGCTCAGATGTCCATAGTTTTCATATTATATACTGTTGGGGAGATAAAAAGGAAGATTTATAACTTTCATAAAGGCCATTTTGACGAAACTATCTAGATTGGTACAGCAGTTTTACTGAAATTTCAGATCAAGTTTTTACTATCTCAACTCAATATCACTTTTTCTTCACCTAATCACTAATAATCTTTCAAAAACTAAAATTAACACTATACCCAAATTTTTCCTCCCAACTACACAGTATTTATGAATATACACTTAAATGTCACTTTCCATGCAAGTGACAGTAACTCCTTAACTTTCTTTCATAAATCACCAACTCTAAGGGATTTATTCACTACTTACCTGTTAAAAACTCCAAAATCTTCAAGCCCTAAACTTCATGCAATTTACGTACTCCACTGTGTATAACGACCAACTTTTGGTTTTTTTTTTCTTAGGGTAGAAGACACAAAAATCAGAGTGGGGTTGGTGAAGGAAAGGAAAAACAAGAAATCGCTTAGAGGGTGTTAAAGGGAAAACTTTATGGATGGGAAGAACATTTAGAGATGATCCCAATGAAGAATGAACTTAGACATATAACTTAACCTTTCAACTTTCAGAAAACAGTAACCTACTTCTAGCAAAGTACTAAGCCTAAGTGACATTTGTCACTTCCCTCACATCTAAGCTCTATCTTAGTTTCTTTTGAAACTAACTCCTTTAAACTCTCATCTTTACAATTCAACTATTTGAAAATCTTCATTTGATGTCTTTTCCTATTTGTATAATTTTTCGTAATTTATTTCTAAATTCACCAAAATTCACAATTGCAATATTCTTACTAACCAATAGAATTTTTCATATAAATAAAATTCAAAATTCTCAAAATACCTAAAAATCATGACATAAACTATTCATGAATGCATGTACAATCATTTTCATGTATCACAACTTCCCCATTCATATGCATGTGCATGGCTTAGTAAGCATGAACAATTAGTATGCATGAACATGGAAATGTATTTCCAACTCTCATTAATCACTCACATTTTCTGTTTTAACCTTCCCACAAGAATGGGATGTTACAAGACTGAACTAACTAGATTAGAGCATTTTGACACTAAGAACGCATACAACAACATCATCAGGAGCCACGAATACTTGTTGTTGCACAAATTTATGTGTCAAACTGTTTTTGACAAAACAAAAACCAACAAGTGTTTGACGAAGGAACTTGTCATGTTGTGGTGTATGGATCACAGCATCACAGTTTGCATAACCACCCACATCTTTAACGCAATTATTGTTATCTGACGTAAGAGGAGCAATAACTTAGGAATGAGTTACTTAGTTTCGACCATAGCTGATTACTATGAAGTTGAGTGCAACGGATGTAGTCTACTGTCCTGAACTCATGAACTATCATCATATATGGTGAGCTGAAATCCTGAAGTCTCACAATATGAAACTTCGAGATATTAGTGCCAAGACACATGTTAAGATCAGGACCAGTTAAGCGAGTTCAAGTGCTCAGCAACAACAAGAAGAGGAGGAAGAAGAAATAAAAGAATCGGGTTGGAAGAAAGTGCTTGATATGTTCTCCGTAAACAGCAAGGTAATTATAGACGCACTTGCGGAGAACGCTAGAAGAATGAAGGAGATGGAATAACGACGTCAGAGTAGGGATATATGTCATATCCATCGTTACTTTGAGGCTCAAGGCGTCCAACTGCTACCTCCAACACCATCCCTGCCTCCCTTACCATGAGGCTTTGTTCTAACCCTTTTCTTTTTAACTTTAGTCTTTATTTAAGTTTTGATTTACTTTATTTTATGTCTCTTCTTTCCATGTGTGTTTGTTTGTCCTCTTCTTATATTGAGGACAATGTGTTGTTCACATGTAGAGAGGATTATATGTGTTTGCTTTTAAGTTTGAATTGTGTATATTATATGATAGGGTTGCTAGGTTGCATATTGTGAATTTTGTGAATGTGTCAATAGCTTACATGGATTGAAATTGGTTTAATTTTGAACATAGATTATTAGGTTGTGAAGAGTTATTAGCTCACAAAATTAGTGAATTGGGTTCTTTAGATAATATACAAGTTAATTACGATTTATTATGAGTTGTCACCCTCTAGATTGTCACATTTATTAATAATTTTAGGTCTTTCGACTTAATTAGCTTTGTTGGTATTTTTTATGAAAACGAGTAGCTTAAGCAACAGGATAGGTAATAAAAAAAGTGTTAGTTAATTTTATGTAAATAACTATTCCACTAATCTTCGAGTTATAAATAGAGCTAGTAGTAAGTTGAGAATATGATGTAACTGAGTAACCAAATCGACACTCATCACAAATGTGTACCTTCGCATCAAATAGCTATAATGACGTTCCATCTGAACGGCTTAATAAAAAACACGACTTAGTTGAGTAATCGAATCGACATTCATCATCAATGTTTATCTCCATATAAAAAGACTAAGTCCATGTTCACAAAAAGTAAATAATAATAATAATAATAATAACCTACCGAACTTGTGATAGCTTGACTTTTTATGAAAATGTATTTAAGAGTAGTTACAAAGTTTAAATGATCAAAGAATTATTAATGTGTGTTTGCAATTAAAAAGGGTAAATAATTTAACACTTAGATCTGGATTAATATGCATATTTAGTTCAAAGTCCCTAGTCGTGGATTTTGCTTAGTAATGATTTAATATAACTTGAATGATTGTATTTTAAATTAAATTTTTTTGATGAAGTTTAAGTCATTGTCTCATATTTGCATTGTGTGTTATTTTGTTTTGTTTACTTGAGGACAAGCAAACTTTTAAGTATGAGGATGTTGATAAGTGTAAATTGCATCTTGTTTTAGAGCTTAGTTTGACATTATTTAATTGTTAATTCAATCGTTTAGTATGTGTTTAGGTTATAATTGTGTTAAGCTTAAATATTATATTTTTAAGATACCTTGATGCATTTGTTAGTGTTTCATGGTCAACATCAAAAAATAGAGAAGTTTCGAAGACATTCGGGTCAAAATAACAGCTCACGATTGTGGCACAACATGCCAAGATCATGACATAAGCACTAGAGTTGGCCCACAACATTGGCTCATATGCCACGATTATGATAGAAGCTCAGGACATGGCCCACGATCATAGTTTGCTTGCCATAATCATGACAGAAGGCTCGGATGTGACCCACGATCGTGACCTCGTTTGGTAGACGCGCAAATACTCAAAAATGTTAAGTTTCGAAAAAAATTTCAGACCTTTTGGACCCGAAAAAACCCTAGGGCTACTTAGAATATAAAAGGTATTTAAAGAATAAGACAAAGAAGAAGGGGGAGCTTTTGCATAAGCCATTTTTAGAGAAACCTTAGAGAGAATTATCGGAAGATAAAGAGAAGAAGGAAGAGAGAAGAGGAGAAGAAGCTGACTTGACATACTTCCCAGATCAGAAGCTTCTCGACGTTACTACCTCTTGTTGTCCGTTTAATTTGTATTTCTTGCTATTTTCAGTTTTAATACTGTATAGAATTGTAATAATAATTGATGATAGGTTTTTTAGATGTTGATGATGTTATAAACTTACCTTCGAGATTTTACCTTGGATTTAATGAAATATGATTATTTATATGTTATTTGAATTTATTGTGATTTAATTCTAGACGTGCATAATTCAATAATAGATTGAGAGGGTGAATCGAATAAAAATCATCAAATTGGGCTAACAAGAGTTGATTGATTTAATAGAACAATAATTAAATCAAATCGGTAAATTATGTGAAGAGAAATCTTACATAAGTTTCTGATATATTTATTAGATAACTTCAGATCTAATTAAGATTTCGGATAGTTGTTAATTGAGAAACTGCAATTTCTATAACCTGATCAGAGTTTATAATTTAGAGTTAATAATTATAACTCGAAAGAGATTAATCAATCTTAGGATCGTCTAGAATAATCCGATAATTCATAATCAATTAGATTAGCATTAAAGATAGGTAAAACTCTCTTCCTCTCAATTGGTAATTCTTTTAGGTTGATTCTTATGTATTGTAACCGCTAAATTATTAATATTTTCGTGATTGATTTTTAAATAGATTTGCTTAATTGAATTGAATTCTCATTTTAGTTCCGTTATATTTTGAATTTTGCGAATTGTTCTAGCCTTAGATTTTAAGATTAGATTATGTTTCTTTGTAAGATCGACACTTTAGGTATTACGCGAAAGAACCGTACACTTGCGGATTATCGAGGTTAATTAATTAAAATTTACACGTATCGAAAAATAACCCAATCAGTAACTATCTCATTTAAAAACTCCACAGAATCTAAATCTATTCCAGATAATTCATATATGAATTTTTTCAGAAAATAAGAAGTCATGATATAATTACATGCAGCGCAGATCCAAGTAGCGACATTAGCAAAATATTCGAGAAAGGTTTTGACAATGAACACAAATCAAACATGTAAGTGAACGACATTGAACTTTCAATGGTGAAAACTGTAAATGCTTGTAATTATCAATATGGTGCAAAGTGAATATTAACAATAATGGTACAACTGAATGATAGATGGTAGGAAGTTACAATGCAACGAGGATCAGGACAATGGAAGAAGGGGAAACAAGGAGTCACAAAAGCAACAATAACAAGGTTTACAACTTCATTAAAAAAGCCTATCTAAGAAACCAACTTCCATTAAAAACAAGTAAATATCGAAATGGGTGAAGGGCTTATTGTGACTCACAAGACGAGGTCAGTCAATCACAACGAGCTTTTGGTACTCTTCAGATGATATAGCAGCTTCCATAACAGCTTCAGGGCTTATGACACCGTCACCATCTAAGAATAACTTCATCAAATTTTTGGAGAAGCCACTTACAAGTGCAACCCCCTTTTCTGACCCAGGCACAGGCGTAGCCCTTGAGTCTCTCAAATTCCAAAATACAATTTCTGGGATCACATTTCCAAAACCCTTCTCTGTGAACTTCTTAACTATGACTTGGTAATCGGTTTCCCAAGGATTTAAAGACGCTTGGTCGAATTCCATATCACTAAAAACGAACAATCTTTTGATCATTTGGTCCTCCTTAAGATTTCCATTGACAGCCACCGTCAGAATAAGATCAAATACCTTTTGGAAATTAGTATTCATACCCCACTCCATTTCCTTCACAAATCTGGTTTTCTCCACAAGACTATCACCATGGACCTCTTGAAGCGTTGGATTTTCACTAAAAGTAATGAGTTGTCCCTTCCATGGCTCTTCACTTAGCTCTGAAGTCAACAAACCCAACGCCACAGAGACCTCCATTGGCGTACCCGACATGCTACCAGAAACATCACAAACAGCTAAACAATTTCTCAACTTTCCCTTCTGGAGAAGATCCTCAGCCATTCTCTTCCATTGCAATTCTGCCACTTGGCCACCATCATCGTCTTCCAATGCCAATATTATCTGATGCGGAAGCAATGCACCTGCAGCAATTTTAGCCTTTCCAGTCTTAACGTCGTCCAAATACTTGGAGAAACGTTCTCCATCATGTTTCTTAAACTTCTCCTTGTAAAAATTCATGGCCACAGATGCAACTCTATTGTATGGAATTAAATCCCACTTATTAGCACCAATATATACCTCAGGCAACTCAAGAATCCTACGGAGTGGCACCAAAACTTCCTTTCTCAAACGGTCACGTACTCTGTAAGCATAATGTGCCTCTTCAATACCCTCATATTCAGGATACAATTCTTGAGGAAATACCTTCCTTGCAATACTCTCACATAGTAAAGTTGAACGATCAAATGAAGAATCAAGAGATGGGCACCACTTAGCTGCGAGACTGACCTTATTGGTTTCTCCTGATTTCAGGTGCTGCATGTCTGCCATGAGATAATCTGCAAAGAAATCAGACACACGCTCGTATAAGAATCGAAATTCAGGATCAGTTCTGTATCTTTGAACAACTTTATTGGCCATAGCAACCTTTCTCTCAGTTCTCGCAACTTTTTCACTATTATTCTCTATATTGGCACCTCTCTGGACCTCGTTGTTCACGATTTTAATCTCTCTGGACTCCCTTAGTTTCGACTTGTTTTTTCTGCTCTTCCCTGTTTTCCTTTGTTTCCACTCATCCTTTTGGATCTTTCTCACATCGGGTCCTTCCAAAAGACGGTAAAGAATCTCGGGCAAATCCTTGATGTAACCGAAATTATCCAAGAAGTGTATGTTAGAGGCCAAGGTTTTGGGGTGGTGTTGGTGAAGCCAAAAGGCAGAGGTGTAAAAGCCTTCTTTGTCGGACTTACCGGTACCCCGCACGCCCCTGAGGTTGAAGATGAGCTTGAGAGTAGTCAAGGGGTTGTGCAACCAGGCCAATCGGAGCCGGTCAATGATGGAGTCAGGTGGGGTGTCGGGAACGACATGAAAGAAAAAATCAAGGCACAGATTGCCTGATGACAAGAAGGTGGCCGACAAGTTCTCGGTCAGGCCCATCGGAAGCTCTCCAGCGGTGATTTGGTGGGGTTGTGGTGGCGGTGTTGTTGATTGGTTTTGAAGCTCTGGAGGGCCAAGGAGAGAGGGAGGAGCCATTGCCGTGGCGGGCTACGTGTCAAAAGCTGCTTACCAAAATGGAACGGTGTGGCGAGAGTAGGACTAGGAACAGCCCGTTTTATTGCGACGCCAAATTCTTGGGGGTCAAGTTTCTTAGTTAAAAAGAAAAGAGGAATAGTGTACCGGTATTGGTTTTAATACCATATGAGTATCGGATTTGATTTTAACATAGTGCTAATGCAAGTATCGACTGAGTAAAATTTTTAGTAATTTTTTAAAAAATATAAAATATTACCTTTTTTTTCAAATTGTAAGATAGTTATATTATATAATTTATAATTTTTTACCAACCTTGACGAGCAAGTTTTAATCTTATAAAACTTTCAATATTTTGCAAGCACACTAGTCGTAACATAGTATATGAGGTGTCGATCTCACAAGGAATTGGTTAACTAATAGAATCCTAATTTGTCTAAGGTCTAAAAGTGTAATTAAAATGAAAATAAAAATTAAACAAAAAATTAAACAATCAATTGAAAAGAGAGTTCTAAATTATTGCAAGAAATCAAATTTGAGCACCACCAATTGACAAGGAAGATTAACAAATTATGAGAAAGCGGATTTATCATATCATCAATGTCAACTTAGTCACTTTTGTGTTAATGCAGTGTCGATTCTAGACTTTCAAAAGGTAAATTAGTCCGTCTCGAATTGTAATCACTAAGCTCTAAATCACAAACCCTAGTTAAGTTAAGTTTCCAAATATGTAATCTCTCGACTAACAAAACAGCCCACAACTAATTAGTTTTTAAGTGTTCCAATAAATAACCAGGTCTTCACACGAGGTCTCTCTCTGTATAATTACTGATTTGATTATTTGTGTAGTCGATTAGATCATTTAACACCCATTAACCAACCTAATCATTTTACATTCGATTCACTCTCTTGATTTATTACCAAAACATTCAATTACTACAAATAATCATAACTCCCAACATCATTAACAACAAAAACAACTAGATTAACATTAAATCAAGTATAAATCCCTAAAAAATAGTTAGAATATCCTTAAACCAAGGCTCATCATTATCATTTCCATCTTATACATCAAATGAACAAAATAAAAAATGGAAATAAGAAAAGATAACTTGGGAGGACCAAAGGTTAAAGCAACAGTAAAAGCTCCACCTTCTCTCTATTCCTTCTTCCTCTTCCTTAGCTTTTTCCCCAAAATGGCAAATAGAGCCCCCATCCTTTAGGTCATTTCTCTTCTTTTTTATATTCCTTTACTAATTGGGGTAAAAACTAGGTTTTACCCATGTCAAAAAATTTGAAATAACCCACGAAAAATTAAGTTTAGGAGGATTGTTTGCGTTTGTCATCGCGCAAGCCACGAACTTCTATCACGATCGTGGCCTTAGGTCCTCCGCCAGGTTTCCACTAAATCTTTTTCTTTCTTCGATATCTAATCTCAAACACTAATAAACACATCAAAGCACCTTAAATACAAAAAATTAACGCTCAATAGCATGTTTTAACCCACATAACACTCAAAACACATATCTAACCAACTAACAAAATTCTAAACCTAAACATGCATAAATCAATTAATTAACAACTAAAAACATACTAAAATGCCTACTAAAACATCATGCAAGCTACAACTATCAACATTCCCACACTTAAACTTTTGCTTGTCTTCAAGCAAGAACAAACAAACAAAACATAAACACACCAAACAACAACACACACATATGCAATAATGGTATAATGACATTGAATTTCGCGAAACAAATTTAACTACAAATATAATCCTTCAAGTTGTCCTAACTTATTAACTTACAAATCTGTTACTAGGCACTTTGGACTAAATATACATACTAATCAATACCTTAATGTCAAATTCATTCACCCCCATCACTTGCACACACACATTGAAAATTATTTAGTCAATCAAAATTGTAACTATCTCTAAGTAGCTTTTCATGAAAATTCAAGCTATTCATAAAGATCGGTAGGTTTTATTTATGAAAACACAATTTTTGTTAATTTTCATTGACATTAACCTAGCCTTTTGACTTGAAGGCAAATATTTGTGATGAATGTCTCCCGATTACTCAACTAGGTCATGTTTTTTATTCATAGGTTTGGTTGAAACGTCATTCTAGCCTTTTGATGCGAAGACAAACATTTGTTATGATTGTATTCCAATTACTCAGCTAGATCATACTCTCAACTAGCTACTAGCTCCATTCATGACCCTAAGGTCAGTGGAATAGTTATTTATTAAACAAAAACGCACACCTTTTTTTTAAAATATGATTTCTTGTCAACCTGATTTCTTTAGCTAATCATTCTCATAAAAAGATACTAACAATTCTACTTATTCGATTGACCTAAAATTATAAATGAATGTATCAAATTCCTAGGATGAATGAACTAACATCATGTCCTAATTAACATGCATATTTAACCCAAACAACTTAGGACACTAATTTCACAAGTTAATAAATCTTAGCAGCCTAAAATTCTATGTTCAAAGCTAAACTGATTCCGTTAAGTCCTAGCCAATGACACATTCACATGACTCACATAATGCAAACCTAAACAAAACTAGCATATGGTATGCAAAATTAACACTGAAATTAAAAACATATAATGCACTCAACCCTCCCCACACTTGGACTACACATTGTCCTCAATATGAGAAGAATAAATAACACATAAGGTAGGAATAAAACAAAATGACAGGAAAAACATAAAAATAAAATAAAATAAAAACATGAGGGTTAGAGCATAAGAACCTGGTCGGGTCGGTCGTACTGGGCCCGAACCCAATCACGACGATCCATGGGTCGATCAGTCTATCTCTCAAAGATGGGTCTCATGCCCATTGGCCAACCCGGGCCCGGTCCACACATCCATGGCCCACTAGCAGGAAAAAACCTCCCATGCAGAAGTAGAAGTCTACGTAAAGACTTAAACCTAGCGTCCATCCCATATATAAGGTATGATTT
>JANIPM010000009.1:6194911-6218829 GCA_027478405.1 Erythroxylum cassinoides
ATGTTTTTTAAAAACCCATATATTTTAAGTACATAAATAAATGACATGCCAATTTATTAAATAAAACATATATTAAATTATAGTATTTATTTAATATAATATTTAGATATGTTATATAAATGAAAATTAATTATTATTACTTAATATTTTAAAATATTAAAAACTTCCATAATGAAACTAACAACACAAATATCATTCCCCGACTCTAAACAAAAACTATTAAACTAAACCCGACTCTAAACAAAAACTATTACACTAAATTCTAGTTAAAGCTGACAGTATTTTTAATTGTAGTAGTCCATACTGCAGGAACCCCAAATAAATGAAAATAAATCAGACATGAGTGGAGAATGACAAACTAATAAGGTATAAAAGCACATTCCAAATTTAAAGTGTTATTATCTCAAATTATTCACATTAAAAGCAAGCTTAACAACATAAGTACACTGTCTAGACTAAACATGGATAACATCACTCAAAACTGAACATGTTTTAATACGTAACTTTCCCAACTACTTGGGAACATTAAAGGCACAATCTTTTCTCAAACATCATTATTCAAACTCAGGTTTTCTAAACATACATCATTCTTCATCATTATCACTAATGGTTGTTACCATATCAGCCGCCACCACCAGAACCGTATTTCTTGCCAAACATAATCAGTTGAAGCTTGTCATAACCAGCCAGCACACCAGCACCAGCCACAGCCCGCAGTATGTTTGCACCAGCACCCTTAAAAAGTGACCTAGCACCTTCATTCTTGATGATCTGAGAAAATGCAGCCATGGAGCTCTTGTACTTCACAGCTTCTCCTGAGGTCATCATCATCCTTCTGCGCACTGTGTCAATGGGGTAAGATGCCAAACCAGCACCAATTGTGATACCCCATCCCAGGAAGAAACTTGCCAGGAAACTATCCTGCAATCCATTGTAAACAAGAGGACATGCTTCAAAACAGTGAAACAAAAGCTGGCCTAGTCTACGCACATGTAAATAGCAGTTTGACTCCAATTATCTACAGATTTTACACAGTTCAATAGGCCAAGAACCCAATATCGGATCAAATATTTCTTCATCCACAACTAATTATGTATACTACCATATAATATGTGTCATATGATATTTTTCAGCTTTACCACGTGAATAACAGAACTAAACAGAACGTGTATAAAGGTAAACTTCAAATATAATAAACACAAGCACATACCTGCAAACCATCAACCAAAACCACAGGTTTCAGGGAATCATACATTCCAAAGTAAAGGCCCCGATATACAATAATTCCAACACAAGAAATGTTGAATCCACGATAAAGTCCAACTACACCATCTGACTTGATGGTTTTTCTGTAAACATCAATAAGGCCATTAAATTGCCTCTCACCACCCTTTTTAGCAGCCTTTGCATCATTAGCCAAACGTGTTCTGGCATAATCCAATGAATAAACAAAAAGAAGGGATGAAGCACCAGCAAGTCCACCTGATGCTAAGTTCCCAGCAAACCATTTCCAGTAGCCATCCTTGTCTTTCTTGAAGTTAAACATCCTCTTGAAGTAATCTTTGAATGCAAAGTTGAGTGCCTGATACATTCCCAAAGACATCAAAGAATTGATGGACAATCATTTGCAAGAAAACAGAACGGATTACTGGTGCATAACTAGTTTGTCGAGAACAAAGCCTAGAAACAATCAACTCGTCATTACTTCTACCTTTAACAAAACATAGGGGTAAGCGTAAGACAGTCTCCTCGAAGACTAGCGAGGAGTAGCAAGTTTTTCATTCAAATTGTAGTGTGAAAAAAGATGGCAACATTTGAAAGCTATTTATAAATTATCAACATCCAAAAACAGCAACATAAATCCAAAAACTAAACTAACCTGGGTAGGAAAATATCTGATAACATTTGCAGTATTGCCTCTCCAAAGAGCAATTACACCCTCATCCTTGATGGTCCTAGCAAAGCAGTCAGATATACCTTTGTATGGTCCAGATAGCCGACCAGCTTTGATCATCTCATCTTGATTTTGAATCAAGAGTTTAACACGCTCAATTGGGGCAGCAGCTGTCTTGGAAACAGCAGCTGAGACTCCTCCCATAAGGAAATCCACCATAAAGTTGCCTTTCTCAGCTGGTGCTTGCACCAATATTGGTGAGAGAGATGACATAAGCAGCAAGCCATTTCCCTGACATGCAGGGCTGAACGGGCCTTTAATATCATTAGCATATTGCTCATTCATATAATAATTTCTGTCATGAAAACTGGGAGATAGCTTGGAAAATAGAGAAGAATGGCCATGAATCTTCTGCAACACTGATGGATGCCATGGTCCATCTTCCATTTTGCAAATTAGGATGGCTACCTTAAGAAAAAGAAATCATGAGTAAAGTAAACTCCATTTCATGACAAGAGAATGTCAGAAAATCAAATGCAGCAAAATGTAGGAGATAATTTTTCAATACTAAATGTGTACATGGCACTCAAAAATGAAATTATCTCCAACCTAACCGTCTGAAAAAGAATCACTCAGCGTAGAAAATAAGATGAGAAACTTTGATAACTCTATTATTGTCAAAAAATAATATTGTGTTGACACAAGCTCAAGCTAGCATATTTGATAAATCGAAACCTAAAATAATGCATAAACTAACAAAAACACTCATATCAACAAGAGCTACACTGAATTAAAATCAATTCCTAAACGTCAATAATTTGTAAAATTTGAAGGGAAATTCAGTGACGAAAATGGCAAGTTATACACAAGTGAAAATCCTTATACTCGGCCCGCACTTTTACTCATCAAGGTCTCTTTGCGCCATTATCACATGTTCATTACTCCTATATCTTTCAAAGCAACAAATTCAATAAAAATTCCATTTCAACGCTCACATGAAACACACGTTTGAAATAAGATCTATATCAACGATAACGAGCAAGCAGATGTACATAGAAAAAATAAATTAACAATACAAACAAAAATATCAAAACTACAATATCTTAGGTCAAAGCCCAGTGATTCACACAATCCGAAAGCCAAAAACAAAGTAATCACAAACATTTTTTCGCCAACAATAACTGGAAGCTTAGATTAAACAAAACGCTATAATATCTAGCAGAAATGTAAAAAAGTGATTGCAAAAAGAGAAGAGCGAACCTCAGGCACCTCCTGATTGTGCGGAGGAAGTGAAGAGCTGTCCTTATATTATAGATGACTGCAGATGACTAGGGTTATGTTTCTGATTCGAAATGACCATTTAAACCTTCTAATTCCAATTTTCGATTTCTAGAAACAGGCTTCTTGGCTTCCATTGCGGTCACGGCAGAGTTTTGAGGCTGCTCAAGTGTAGGTTAAGTGGAGGGTACGGTTGACCTCCTTCTGTGTCTATCTTGTTTTATTGGACGGATAGACGTTCATATAATCAGATAAATATATAATGACAAAAATAGATGGTTTATTCCTTAATTTAATTTCTTTCTTTTAAAATTATATTTTGGAGAAAGAATCAAAATTTATGATTAAATAAAATTTTAAATTAATAATCAAATCTCTTTATTTGATTATAAATTAAACTATAATTTTAATTAACATTGTATTGAACTTAACTTAGTATTCAATATCTAATGTTAGAAAAAACATATCAATTTTTACAGGTAATATTAGTATAACTCGATTATAATATAATCAAATAATATGTGAAAGATAGGTTCAATAAAAGGACAAAGTGAGTAAATGAGTCACTTTAATCAATTGGAAAATGAAAGGATGAATAAAATCTGCAAAGTGGACCATATATGTAACTCAAATGAGATTCAGTGCACTTTGAGTGAAGATCAAGTAAAGATGATAACAATCAAGTACTTCACTTATAATTCAACCAATGTAAATTTCTTGTAGAATTGTTTATTATTAATGTTTACGAGCTCAATTATTGCATGATCATTTATATTTAGAACAAAATGCATGAATCTTTGTTATAATTGAGAGAAAATTTGAAAGATTTTAAAGAAAACCTCTCGATCATCGAACATTTTTTAAGAAAATTCTTGGATGATTTTGATTCAAGTTTTAAGAAAGGTGTGTGTTTAATCTTTAGAAATACTTTATAATTGTAGATTTCAACTTGTTTTTCTATAGGATATCAATTAGTCAATTGATATCAATTAATCAATATGACGATTAAAATTTGACAAAATGAGTGAATTATGAATTTTGAACGTTGGCTAGACATTAGGCTAGCAGATGTGTTAACCGCTATACCAAAAAACTTGGACTCAATTAGCAAAGGAAATTAGTTAGTTAAGTGGTGATGTCTTTTAAAACTAGACAAAACGGGTGACATTTAGGGTCTTTGGCTAGCCAAATGTAGTAGATTATTGAAACAAGTGAGTCTAGTAGTTATAATAGCTAGTTTATGTGCACAACAATCATTTGAAGTGGTTTTGGGTATAAATAGATCATAATCAAGTTATAAAAGAACCTTTGGCATGTTAGGGAGTTACTAAGAGCCTTAAGAGGGTAGAGGGAGCATTTAAGTGCATGTGTGTACTGCATAACTTTTATTGATCCCTAATTCATTAGCGTGAGCAAGAAAGGGATTTTTTTTAGTTACGTAAGATTACATTTGTGTAGCAATTCAAGAGAATTAATGGGATACACATTGTCAAAGTTCTTTTTGATCTTCAACAACATTTATAAACGGTGTTCAATTTTTTTTCAAAAAAGACCTAAAAAAATCTTCTAAACAAACTACTAAATAGGATATATGATTGGCATTTTGTTCGCTGAATTTAAGTTTTGAAGAAGATTGTGGCAAAGGGTTCCGGGGACATGCAGATTGTCAACATTTGATAGCCTCGAAAAAGCAGTCTTTGAGTGCTTCTTTGTCTTAGACAACGACATCCTTCTAACATGTCCAAAGTTTGTATTTTTTGCTAAAACCATAAGTTCTACAGAACTTGTCAACTTGTCTTGAGGATGTTGTATGGAGAACTGAAGATGACATGCAAGAAGTGGAGGAGGAACAGCAGTGCCTGCGTGTGAAATGGCATAATGTGTCATATTGTTGGATATCTTGATTCTTTACTTCCCTCTATTTTCTGTACATTTAGATGATTGATTTTATGTCAGTATAAATAATGTAAAGTTCTTAGAACGTTGTTCAGTCCTAGAAATCAGATACTATTTCTCAATGATCTTGTCCGAGTCGAGCTCAGCCGCCTCGAGAATGACCTTCGTGAGGAAATAACGAAAGTAGAGGAGAAGAGGGCATAAGCGAGAATGAAACGGCAGCTAACCAAAGTTGACCAGAGGCGAGCGTGGTATGGGAAAGTGCGGTACAGTTTGCCATACTAGTCCATCGGGTAAGAGCTATCCATAGATATTATTGTGTCCTTTATTGTCTTAGAACTGTATTCTTGGCACGAGGAAACGGCCGCCACTCACAACGACCAGCATTCCAGGTGCACAAATTTTTTACCTTTTCCTGCCTTAATTTTCTATTAGCATCTGTTGCCTGTGTCTTTGGTCTTTTGCACGTTAGTATACTGTTTACAACAATATCCTTGAGTGGTAGTTGCATGTGTTTGCTTGCCTCCCAGTGTGGTCTCATTTCTGGTATATTTTTGTGAGGCCACGAGCACGTCCTACTTTTTTTATTCACCAAAACTTAGTAAATACTGTCTGACTCCGACATTGAAAAAGTTATCTTGGGGATCTTCTTCTAGCTTCGGCATGTAGCACTTGTTAGCTCAATCAAGTCAGTGTTTCCGGACGAAGAGGCTCGACGCCATACACGGTTTTTGATATTCTATAAATCACTCTTTAGATAGTGTCTACCACCCGTCCCTTCGTTAACCTCCTTAAGCCTCCTGACAAGAGAACGGTTGACAAACCTGACGCCTCTATTAATTCAAGATGCTTCCTAATACTTCGCCCTGTTGTTAACGGCTTGCTCATTAAATTCTCCCCTCGACGCTTCATTCCTTTCTCTGGCATGCCTCATGTGGTTTGATTGTTTTGTTTGCTTCCTTTTAGACCATCCTTGTGTCCTCTTTTGTCTCCGTAAGTTCCTTTGCAATTACGTATTCTTCTCAATTGCCATTTCTCAATAATAAATATTTTTTTATTTTTGAATTAATAATTTAGTATTTATATTTATAGATTTAGTTATTTATTTACTATTTTTATTTTTATTTAGTTTCCTATTATTGTTCAATAATTATTTCTTTATTTATTAATTTACCGTGCGAGTTTTTACTTTTTCCTTCTGTAACCTGCCTCATTCATATCTTGTCTCATTTGTATGTAGGTCTATCAGAAATAGCCTCTTTACTATAGGGGTCAGGCAATGTGCTATCAGACCTCCCTAGACCTCGCTTAATTATGAAATTTCGGACTGGGTGATTATGATGATGATGATGATATAGATGCCTTCTTTCACTATGGATCTTCTTTTTTTATTAATATATAATACCAAGCATGACCATAGCTTAGGTAGTATCGCTTTGCAAATTTTTTTAACGCCAAACAATCACTCTGCAAGCTATATTCTAAGTCATGCCTCTTGCTACACATGATCCATATAGGACACAAACTAGTACGTTAGTATAAGCTAAACTATTATCCCCTTAGAATTGTAATTTGCTTCATTTTTTTCTTCAAATAATATCCAATTCTTGAAAATTTTGATCTCAAGGTTAATTTAAGTAAAAAAGGTAATTTGACATGAAAATCAAGTAAAACTTTTAAGAAAATATATGTATTTATATACATCAAATATCTCCATTCTTAAGCTTTTGCTTGTCCTTAAGTAAATTAATTTCAATCACTTTAAATTTAAATAGGCAGAAATTCTAAGGAAAAACTAACTAATCAATTAGGAGAAAACATCCATCATCCACTCAATTACATTACTAGTTAGGAATTTAAATACTTGAACTAAATCTTAAATCAATTCAATTCAATCCAACTACCCTTCAAACATCAACTTAATCCATATAATTTGTCCTTATATATAAAGTACACATAAATGATAAGAAGCTTTCATTTTTAAAAATTTTGATAATCCAAATTATTATAAAATAAAAACACTTGTAATTAAAGTAAGAATGAGCATTAGAAGCTTTTTTTAAAAGCTACCTAACATTTTGTCATAAAAGTAAATAAGCTTTTTTTAAAAGGTACCTAACATTTTGTCATAAAAGTAAATACTTTGTCATGAATACTCTTAATTACTCAATTAGGGCATTGATTCAAATGGCTAATAGTGTCACCCTTTACTTTATTTACTTAGGTTAATTGAGTGGAGTGAGGTCATTTATGCTCATTTATTTACACTATTTTGTTCTTATTTTTATAAACTTATTTTTATTTTTTGGTGGGAAACTAAAATGTTTAAGAAAGAATCCACTTCTAAATTAAAAATATTTCTATGATATACACACAAAATGTGATTATTCATATTAATAATCCTTTTTGAAGCCATTAGATTAAATTAAAACTAAGCTTTTAATGCCCATATCTATTTACCTAAATTAATTAAATCACAAAACAATCATATTTCTAATAAATCATCTTAATTGTTCTTCTTCCAACGTAAAAGTTTCCATAATTTTTCCATTTAAGTTAACTATGATGAAATTAATTCACCAAGGTAAAACATACTAGGGCTCACAAATAATTAAATCCCTCCCACATTTAAGTTGTATATTGCCCTTAATGTACCAAATATATAAAGAAGGAAAAAATATAAAGTGGGAGAAAATGAAAAGGAAAAAGAAAGTTCTCTTACCTTATATGTTGCCTATTGTCCATAGTAAGTATGATTGAATTCTAGAATTTATTTTTACCTTATAAACACAACTAATAAAAAAAGTTGACTGAAGGGAATTGTGTCTCCTAAAGACAGAAAGTGGATTGGGGATTGTTCCACTGAAGATAATCAATAAGGCTCTATTATTCAATATAATTTGGAGAATACTCACAGATAAAGAATCTTTGTGGTTGTGATGGATAAATGCCTAATAACTTAGACAATATGACTTTTGGACTTATGAAGTAAAATATGATACCTCCTAGACTATGCAGAACATCTTGAAGTTCAAGAATTAGGTTAGACTATAATTTAAATCAAGGATAGAAATGGCTCAAATACTACCTTTTAGTCAACTTATTTATGTGATTCAAGTCCCCTAATAGAGGATAAATCCTACTCTCAATTGAGGGTTAATGTACCTTAAAATGCTTCTATTAAATAGGTTGTGTTTGACAATTATTTTGATATTGATTGTACAATGAGAATAGGTTACTAAAGTTAACCAAGGAGTTAATAATGAACTATTTTATGGGAGATCATAGTGTCTAGATTAAGAATAATCAAGGAAATTTACAAATAGATCATAAAGAGAAGCTTTGAGAATTATAAATCCCCCAGTTCCTTAGTATAGGTTGGTTTGGTTCCTCCAGGCAATACCAAAGTTTTATTTCACTCTATAGACTGCCATACTTGGTAAGCTTCCAACTAAGGACAAATTAATAAGGCATAATTTTAATGAAAGATGTTTACTTTGCTCATTATTATCAGAATCTATAGATCATGTATTCTTTTGATGCCACTTCACTGCATCTCTATGGAATAGATTCTAAGCTTGGTTTAATATCTCTTGTCTAGCTTATACTTGGCAAGATATTCTAAACTGGATCATCCATAAAGTTAGGAGTAAAGCTCATTACAAATCATTTTTAAATTAGGTTTTAGAAGGCTATTTATAAGATTTGGAGGGAAAGAAGTAATGGTAAAGTATACAGCAGAAGAGGATCTAAAATGTAATTATATGGTGAGTTGATAAGTGGAATAAATGAATATCACCTCATACTCAATAGCAGAGGTGGCTCAAAGGGTTAGATTTGACCTATATATATACTGAAGAAGCAATCCAACCATCGTTAATATCTCTAGCACTGGAGATAAGAAAACACCCTATGTTGGCTAGCTTAAAGTAAAAGAAGGCCATTGAAGAATTGATATAAAAAATAAGCAGATAGCTTAAGATATAAATGGTTCCAAGAGATACATAAAAGCAATCTTCCATAATGCATGCATCAATATATAGTAAAGATTAAAGCAAGAAGTTATTAGAGATAAAAGAAGGAGGATTATACACTAGAATGGCCACCAATTTGGAGAGAAGAATCTAAGGGAACTGGAGCTAGTAGATACTCATTGTACTCATCCCAAGTTCAAATTGCACAAATAAAAGAAGATTGATGGAAGCTCTAAAGGCAACATACAAAGGATTATAACAATAACAAGATGTAGAGGGAAGGATGAAAGTCTCCTAGAGATTCTCACTTGTAAGCTAATGCTTGAATCTTAATTATTTTTAGAAGAATACACATTAATTCTAAGCCTTAGGTAATATAAGGAATTGTTGTTTAATATTATTATCTAATTTACAAGTGTCAACTAAGCATTAATCCACATTGTGTAAGTGATATACAAGGATTATGTAGTTATTTCCCTCTTGATTAATCAATATTTATTTACCTTTTCAAAAGAAAATAAAATACAAATGGAATTAAAAATAAAGATGAGCTCAATTAAAGTACTTAACCAAAGTAAATGACAAAATAGAAATTAAAAAATATGGTTTTTGCTTTATTTGTTGTAACTTTCATCCATATTTCATCAACTTCCTTTACATCTTTTATAATATGGAGTTATGTCTTTACTAATTATTCTTGATGTGAAGAACATTCCTATCTATCCCATCTTATGACACCTATTGTTGTGTGGGTTGGACATCTCTGTGCTCCATCATTGTCTCCACTTCTTAAGGTGTAATTGAGGCTCCTTTCTTTCCTTCTCCTTGGTGTTAAAGGAACCATCTCTTACTATTAAATCTCTCATTCAATTGACTAACATATAAAATTTGTCAAAATTTCTTGCTAATCTCATCTATATCATTATATTGATTTCAATAAAGGCATGTTGAAATTTCTGAAAGAGAGAATCAATAAAACCTAATTTTTTTATAGTGTCATTAAGTAAGAGCCTCTGTATATTACATAATAACTTTAATTTCTCATTTGCTCCAAATATACAACAAAATAGAAACCCAAGTGAAAAGGTGTATGCCCAATAATACACCCCAAATATAACAGCTATCTATGTAGAACTACTCCTATACTCTCCTTCCTCTCCAAAATTGAATGACTATTATCTTGTGTAAGTATCAGAGGACAAGAGATCGAATTTAGGTGCTCTTAGTTGTCAATGGATCATAATCAGGCCCTTATATTTATATGGATTCTTAAAACAGCCTCAACTTTTGCTTATAAAGTTTAGTGTGAAAATCAATCATGAAGTCTCTAAAGTCCACTACATTCACCTAATCTAATGTGTGAATGCTTGCATGTGGAACACCCTAAAAAATTAAACCTAACTCTACACGACTAAATTTGTTATAGTGATAAGAAAGGATCGTATCCACAAAGAGGATGTGATTAGCTTTTCTAATGAATAAATCAGTGTGCGGCATTGGGGGCAGAGGGTTTGGGTGAAGATAAGTCCCTGAAGCTTGACATCCACCAATCCTAGCTAAGAGGTTATTTTTGTTAACTCTCTAGTGCCTGTATATGTGATACTTCTTCTTCCTATGGATTTAGCTAGAGATAGCATGCGGTTGAAGTCTCTTACAAGCTTCCAAGGGGTTAAGATACTTGACTCAATTGTTTACAAGTCTCTCTAAAAGCTAGCTCTCTGAAATTCCCAATTAGCTACATATATAATTTGTAATGACTATTAGAGCTTTATCTACTTATATGACGAGTTCACAACGAATCAGTTGCTCAATACAAAACCAGTTGGATAAGATCAGGCGATCTAGATCCAACGCAACCAAGATCCTGCCATTGGGGTATTTAGAATGATTGATTAAGGTATTCCATCATGCTAGAATAAAATGTAACCCTTTATGAAATACCTTTTCCTTTATTTTAGTTTCCACCAAACCAACAAAAACTGAGTGTTTAGCTCCTAAGTAGTCCTTGAGATCCAATTGTTTATTGGGACAGTTAAGTCCCCTTACATTCCATATTGTATAATTCATAAGGAATGTTTTGTTTTGGTTCTCCTCTCAAATCTTCTATTACTATATCCTATTTCATGCCATTGCTCAAGCTTCTACTTAGTTCCTTCTAACTTGCTACTGATTTGATTTACCCCTTCATTATCAACAGGTGAAGAGTTTTTATTAATAATTTCTTCACCTTATGCTTGAACTAGCAACTCAATGGATAGATGAACATTCTGCTTACCTTCTTTCTCACCCATTTTCTATTGTTTCTCGTGAAAAATTGCTAAGTTTGTATCTAGTGGAGGTTCTTACTGAACATTTAAATTTGCATTTATATCAACTACATCAACTTGTTTTAAAGTTCCTTACTGACCTTAAGCTTCATTATTTGCATCATATGAAACTTCTTGCTGAACATTTGTGTTTGTATTTATAGCAACTTCATCAGTTTGTTTGGAAGGTTCTTACTAATCTCGATCTCCATTATTTGCATCTAATTCATCAGCTTTCTTAGGAATTTTTGGAGTTTCTAAAATCACTCTTTCTCGACCCTCTTCCTCTTTGGTATTCTTTTTAGGGATCCACACCTTGATTTTGTCTTTCATTCAATGCTTCCATGAGTAAGACAATTGGACCTTATCTTCAATCAATTTTTCACCATTTCTATACCTTATAATAGGAATGTTTTCAGGCATAATCTTCTTATGCTCCACTTTTATGCAGACTCTAGCATAACCAACTTTCTTAATATTAGCGGTGTTCTCATCTATAGTAAGAGGGGTACCTATGTAGTTGACTAAATAACTCAACCCTTCCAAAGACTAGTATTCAAAAGGGACTTATGCATGTTAACTCAAATTAGGATTGTTCTAATCTTAGATCTATCAAGTTTGAATCCTATTTCCATTTTCTCAAAAAGATTGATTTTCCTTGTATGTGCTAAGGCCCCATGTTCATCATTTTGGGTGCCATTTCTTTAAGGGAAAACCAAAATATTAATAGATCATCCTCGATTATTAAAGTGGTTTAGAGTCCCCACTTCTTATAGTTAACTTTAGTTCAGTGTTGGACACCCAAGTAGACCATTCTTTTCTCCAAAAATACCCCACTAAGGACGATTTCCACTTAGTTGAACCTTGCTACAACATTACTTTAGGAGGGGAGATAGGTCCCTCTTTGAAGCCAGCTACAAAATGCAATCTACAAAAGGATTCTGGATCTCCTACTACATGAATCTAGGTTAGCTTTTCAACCTTCTGGGGTGAAGTGAGAGGCTAAAAGGATATAATAATGGTTGGGAGAGGAGGGAACTCCTCATTCGCCACTAGACGGTTAGGGGAAGAGCTTATAGCTTCGGGTGACATTTTACCATTAATAGTAAATTGTCAAGACCTAGCACTATGGAGATTAGGAAGGCTACCAAAAAAAGCAAAGAACTCGATTCTGACCTAATGGGTTAAGCTACAAGGGGAAAGCCAAGGGGAACAAGGTAAAATGCTAGAAAATAATAAGGAGTAGAGACGAAATCAAATAACTAGAAGCAGGGAGAAAATCACAGAGTAAGGATACCATGATTCGATGGAGAAAGGGTAGAGAGAACGCAGAGAAAAGCCATTTTTAGCTAACTACTTACATTTGTTGTGGTACTTGAAGTTTCATTTTTTAGCAATGATTCTTCCAATAAGTCTATTAAAGATCTCAATGCATAAGATGAATAGGTATGGAGAAATTAGATGCCTATATCTGAAGCCCTTTACACCTTTGATAATATTTGTAGGTCTTCCATTTACCATGATGCAATTAGAGATAAAACTAATGTATTGATTTATCTATGTAATGATTTTGTTAGGGAAGCCAAATGCCTCTAGAGTATTTAAGATAAATTTCCCAGTGTAGTTATTGAAGAGTTAATAAACTAGTAAGAAGTTAACCCCAATTTCTCTCCCTTTTATAAAAGTCTCTTGAGATACACGAATGAGGGAACTTAGAACAACTTTGAATCTTGAGGCTAGGAGCTTGTCAATAATCTTATATATATAGTATTGTAATTGGCCTAAATTCCTTCAAAGAGGTTAAATTAGGAAACTTAAGGACAAGATTTATAAAACTCTTGTTAACCTCTCAAGTAAAGATAAAGAAATTAAAGAACTACATCAATTACAAAATGCTTAATAAATCTCCACAACTTTTAAAAGAAGAAAGCATTGAGACCATCAAAGCCATATGCTTTATTAGTACTAAGATTAAATAGGGCTTTCTCCATTTTTGATTCATTGAAAGGCAAGGGAACATTAAAAGCAACATATTCAAAGAAAGTTTTAAAAATAAGAGACCTATTAATTAGTAAAGAAGAAGAGCAAGAAGAAACAATGCCTAACTAGTTGGAAAAGTAATCATAAGCTATTCCTAATAAATCCATTTGAGATCGAACCATGTTGATAATTGGATTTTGATTTATGACAATTTTACTAGAAATTTTTTTCTAGAGGATAGTCTTATAAAAGAATGCAATATTTCTATCACCCTCAAATAACTATTGAATCCTTAATCTTTGATTGAGGATTAAAGAATTAACTTCCAAAGCTTTTTGTAATTAGAAATGACTATTCTCTCAACTTCTTGTTTTGAGGAATTCAAAGAATCAAGATATAAAGAATTTTCAACCTTGGATAAAGAGGCTTTAGTAGTAGACACTACTCAATTTATGTCCCCATATCTCTTGCTATTAAGCTTATTTAGCTCATTCTTAACCATATGAAGTTTTTTGATACAAATAAAGGATTTGAAAGCATTTCCAAACCCTTCCTCCTTAGCTAAATAACTATTAAAAATGAAAAGAAGTTCTCCTTAGATAATTTAAGGTTATCTCATGAATTTGATTTGGAAAATGATTAGATAATAGAGAATAGTTGAAAATATCTTTTCTCCCTTGAAAAGTGTTAAGCCATTGTCCATTGATAAGTGCTCTATCTAATTTTTTATCCTATGAAAGAATATTCCTTGTTACTTATTATTCTAGGTATAACTCTATTATGAGATTAGTTACTTATAGCTAGCCCACACAATCTCTGAGATCATTTGATAAATTTTTAATGTGTGCATTTTCGTCAACATAGATTGTTGCATGATGTTGTTGAAGTCAATAAGAATTAACCAAAAGGTATTAAGGTTAGGTCAAATCTTTGTCTCCTTATCCTATAAGGAGCTTCTTTGGAAAACAAGAATAAAAGCATAAACAAAGGTTACTTGGAAACTAATCCTTTCCCTCAAAAGACTTACTAACAAATGGATCAATTAATCAAAGGTAATAAAGTGTTGAATACCAACTTCATTTGGAACAAAAATTATGACAATTCTATCATTATAGTGTGCATTATGGTTGGTAATTATTTTATAGTGACTTTAAAGGAAATTCAAGCGATT
This sequence comes from Erythroxylum cassinoides, assembly GCA_027478405.1. Lineage (NCBI taxonomy): Eukaryota > Viridiplantae > Streptophyta > Magnoliopsida > Malpighiales > Erythroxylaceae > Erythroxylum > Erythroxylum cassinoides. Next base: position 6,209,411 of record JANIPM010000009.1, read on the forward strand.
ACAACTATTCTTCTTTAGCTTTCTTTCTAGCAAACCAATTACCAGAGGCTTAATGTCAAGTATATGGTCTGACAAACTTTGTTGTTTCTTAGAACAATTGAACCTTCTAACATTTCAAAAAAGTATAATCATCAAATTGGAATTGAAGAGTTCAAGTTATTACCCTTGTTCTTCCTTTCAAATTTCCTTCAAATAACCTTTTTAGAACTCTACTCAAATCATAAGTTTTTTTGGGAGCAACTAGGGTGCTAACAAGTATAAAAGAGGCCAGAATAAGAATGTTAAAAAAGATTAAGCGTATAGAACCTTTAGAACCAAAAAGAGAAAGAAGTAATGAAACATAACGGAGATTGTGCGATAACGAAGATTGACCAATAGCAAGTATTGTCCAATTTACATGTGTTTTAACTTTTAGTATTACATACTATACATTTTGATTTGTGAGTTGTTTAAGGATACGAGTGCCATTTAAAATAATGTTTTGTTTTTAAAAAAATTCTAAAAACATAAATTAATTATGTAATCTTGTGCGATATTTAGGTAAAAGAAGTATCTAACTAATAGTGATATTACGCAAGGTTTTAAAAACCGGACCGGATCGTTCGGTTCGATCGAAAAAAGTTTAAATCAGTCAGTGGTCTGATTCGGTTTCACCTAATAACCTCTCTGCATAAAAACTAATTGGTCGCATAAAAACCGGCCGGTTCGACCTATGATCGAACCGGATGGTTTGGTTTAGTTCGATTTTTAAAACCTTACAAAATCCCCTTCCTTTCTTTCATCAAAACCTTCGCATTTATAGAATTGTTTCGAAGAATATGTTCACTTAATTACTAAGCCAAATTCATCAAAATTATTCGTTTATAATATTTATTTCTTTTTAGATGCTTTGTCTTCCTAAATAAGAAAAGAAGAAGAAAACTGGACTATAATCTCACTGAAGACCAAATGACACCGTCACTTATTACAATATAAGTGCTTATAGCATAATATAATTTTTTTACATTGATATCATAATTTTGCTAGAAACATTATATAAATCGTATTGCCACATACGAAATGTTTAAGTCACATACTTCTTCTTAACATCCTCTATTTTATTTGAGTTGAAAATTATTATTTCTCTTACTTCCAGTTACACGTAACACCAATATCAATACACATTTTGAAGTACATTGATGATACTTACAAATATAAATATATTAAACTCCAAATTATTATTTGAATTATACTTTCATAAAATATTCGTTGTTCATAAATACAATTTTAAATTTTATTGTTATTTTAATATTTATATTAAACTTATATTTATTTATTATTAATTCATTATATAATAATAAACATTGATGTATTTTTATTTCAATGAAATATTTTATTTTTATTTATTCTTATAAAATTTACTTCTTATTTGTTATATACTGATTTTATAACTATTTATTACCGATTGAACTTCTAAATATTAAACCTTTCCTTTGACCGGTTCAATGTCTGATCTGATTTTTAAAACATTGATATTAAGTTCGTTTAGTAGTTCATCTCCAATTGGGACAGAATCCAATGCAAGCAAGATTACACTAGCAGCACGGCTCTAATAAGCCAAAAAGACACGGATGTCCAAGACAATCTGCAGAGGCATTAATGCAACTTGAACTACAAAAGCCGGAACTATGTACAATGGACACATACTTCACAGCAGAACTAGAAGACAGGGTCATGGGAACAAAGCTGTATGCTCAGTTTGAACTGAGGGCTAAGAGCTGAGTTTACATATTTAAAGGAAACATTTTAAAACACCTAGGTCAAAATATACGATCATTTTTCAAGATTCTAAGTTCTCTTATGCATGTCTCAAAACAGCAGTCAGCAGGATAACAGTTTGAGTGGTCAAGAAGAGTTGTAAATATGTTCTAAGGATGTAATATTTTATCTTTTAGAAAATGCTTCTCGCCAGACTACACTTTCTACGCATTTAACACTCCGATCCAGGACGATTGTAAAGATTCTGGCGAACACTGATCATGAACTCACTAAGCAGAACACAAGGAAAGCCTTTGCTTTGTGAGCAAGTCTTTTAGTTTCTTTAGGAGCTGTGGGTTAGAACACAAGTAACCCTGGAAGGATTCCCTTAGGTGCTGCAACAGATTCTTGTCACTTCCATGGCTATTGTTAAGAAGCTTAGTAAAGAGATTCCTCCACAGTTCGACATTCCAATATCTGAGGCAATTGTAACCAAGTAATTTGAATCAATAAGCAAAAACAGAAAAAAAAAAAAAAAAAACCACGATAATCTGAGACGACACTACAAGATTACAATACCATCTAAATGACTCTTCGTTGTACACAAAAGAATATAGAAAACATCCTTCCACGGATTACAATAACGTTCATATATGTAGCCATACGCGTTCAGGTAAATGTGATTACCTTTTGAACGATGCTTTCGGCAAATAAACGTAACCACCATCCGATGTAGCCTTTTTGTCAATTCCCATGTAAGAATTATGCAACATCATATGTACTGCGACACACAAGCCATATGTATCCACCTGATTGAATTCAACAAATAACTAATGAGTTGCGAATTTAGATGAGCTTCTGCAGTTCATAATAGCCACACCAACTACATACTGGCCTGAAATTTCCAGGGCTTCTTCTCTTGCATTTCAACACAACGGAAACCAGAAGTTCTGCAATCTCCTTCAAACTCTAATTCACTAGAAAAGAGATTCAGATCTATTCCCCTACCCCAGTCTACAAGGCATAGACCCTGTGTGGGAAAAAAGTTTTAATACAAGGCATAGACCCTGTGGGAAAAAAGTTTTAGAGCTATTAAAATTCAGCTATCAAAATTCAACTGTTAACTATTACCTGATCATTCCAGGGACCACTTCGATCATGAAAACCATTTTCTGTAAGCTCAGCCCTGGCATAAGTAAACTTTTTATTATTCATTAGATTCCAAATTTGATGTACAAAACTAAAGGGTCATTCATTTAATTACTTCTTGCACAAACAAATATGAACAAATAAAACAGTTCTCCTAGGTCTTTTCCCTTGAAAATTTACCAAGAAAAGAAAAGTCACAATATTTAAGGGATGGTTATCACCATTCACATTTTCAATTACGATGCTTGGGAATACTGGCGAAATTATTGATCCAAATGTATGTGATAAATGGAAAAACAAGTTGAATTCACCTTGAATAGCGAATGAGCAGATTGTCAGGTTTGAAATCACCATGAATGATGCCAACACGATGCAAATTTTCCAAGATGTAAAGCATTTCCACAGTATAATACATGCATAGAACCTCTTCCATGGACTTGCCAATGACAACATAAGAATTTATGACATCCTGGAGAAGTTTACAAGGAAGCACTTGTGTCAAATAAGGCCACATGATAATTTTCACATTGGAGCTGCTCAACAAGAAAGCAGAAAGGGAATATCTACGGTACCTGAAGTGTCCCATGGGATAGATAGTCACACACCAGTATGCTATAGTCCGCATAAAGATGGACAGCATGAGCAAAACCAAAGCTTGACCTCTAATGAAAATTCAGTATCAATGAGTATGGATACAGCAAAAATCAACAAAAGATCACCCAAATACTCACTTGCTTATCTAAGATCCGCTGATCAAGCTGGCGATACATGTGGAATTCCCAAGGAAATGGAGGCGTTTGTATCTGCGAGAAATGTCAGATAGTTTAGGTGATTCCATCATGCTGGTCTGTGATTATTTTCAAGAAAAAGAAGCAATAACCTTTAATGCAACAACATCATCGGGACTACTGTTGACATATGCTTTAAATACTTGAGCAAAACCTCCTTGACCAGCACATCCCTTGATTTGGTACTTTTTTCCACCTGCAGATAACGCATTAGGGTTAGAATTAGAAGCTCAGACTTGGTATTTTGAACTTTGTATTCATATATTCTCAAATCAGATACAATCACAAGCAGACATGAAATCTGCCCCCCTAAATATTATGGGGCATTGAAATCTTGCTATAACAAACTGACTATTCTATGCATCATATGTTCATCTGTTTTGCTCGTAGTTAGAGCAAAGGCCAATGCTAGTGATAGTGGAAAACAGACCCACGAATGATTTGTGGGCACCAGTGACTACTGCTGTTTATCATACATGTCGAATAAAAAATTTACGATTGCAAAAACTTCTATTGCACTTTTATCTGTGCTTTCTACACAATTAACAGTGTAGAGAATCAACTCATGATTATCACTTCAATTTATAAGCATGTTAAATGACATCCTTTACTTCCCAAACATGAAGAACTATAATGAAAAACTCCTAAAGTAATTTGGGATACCAGAGCAAGTTCAAGAACTCGAATCACCTATTTCAAGAACCTTATTTCTTGATGCGTTCCTTAAAGAAGACAAGGCCATTTTTCCAGAATAATTTTTATTACTGGAGTAATATCCCTAAAACCAGCAAGAAGAAAGCTATTGTTAGATATCCAAGTATTCTGATCGTTCAAAGTATAAGACTGCAAGTGGCAGCAAACAGATTAACGTACTTCATATTTCTTTATTCTAGGATTCAACTTATGAAGTAACTCCTTCATGGTGGAGGGGGACCATGGGTTAATCTTTGTTTCCAATTCAATGGGTATTTTTTCCTCACCCTGCAGATTAAGACCAATCCTCAGAAGTCCAACATGCTAAATCTTAACTAAGCAAAAATTGCAGAAAATAACCTTTTCTTCTTAGGAAAAGAAAAGAAATAACAAGATCTTGTTTGTTGATCTATCATGATAAAATGTCAAAGTAGACAATTCTTCCTTGCGTCAAACTGATAACTTAATAAATAAAATGTGCTCCAAAGGATGCGGAAGTGCAAGGTCTTTCTTTCCGTAATGAAAAGCATACCTTCAAATGTTTAGTAAAAGTAATAAACTTTGGAAGTAAATGGCAAGAGCAAGCAGGAACTGCATATCAAATGATTATTAAATTATAAGTGGATGAGTGGGGCTGGTGTTTTAACTAATATCACATTACAATAAATTGCACCTCTCTAGCACTTGGATAAAAACATTTTGAAGAAAAATGGGACAGCCACGGATTTAAGACTCATTTACAGCACTTGACAGTAAATAACATTGTTTTCAGTTAATTGGACAAGAAGTAAACAACTCTTGGTAACAGAAAATGAGAGAAAAACATGAAAAGAATTGAAATAAAGCAGCAATTAGCATTCCCTTCGGTTTTTCCTATTATGAAGTCAGTTGCAGACCTTTGGAATTGAACAAGCATTTACTCTCTCAGAGATTCGATTGAGAAACAAGGCTTGGGCATTCTTCAACCTCTCTAGAGGTTTGGCCTTCCTGTTATTCCAACGTGATAACCAAAAAGTCAGGCACAGGTTTAACTTAAATTGACAATGAGACACATTGGAGAAGGAGAGTGAGACCTCGAAATGCCAATCTGATAAACTCGATAAGCTTCTTGCCACTTTTCTTTCACTTCTAGAAAAGCCGCATATACTTCATAGAGTAAAGACTGATCATTACATATCTTGTTCTCCTCCATTTCACTGAAGATGACTTCAAAATCATTGCTGCCTTCCAACTGTTAAACCCAGAGAAACAAATTAGTAGATCAAATATTCTAATCCCTCTACCTATCTGACGAAAGGAAAATAATATAGACGCCATAAGACATTTCTAGGATTCTAAGGTGTTCCTTCTCCAAACTCACGAAATATACCAATTCTCTTTACAAAGATTTGAAACTACGTACTGCTCCAACTTCAATAATTAACAAACCACATTTAACTGGAAGAAGAATAGATTTGCTGGCGACCAAGCAAATTCCACTAGATTTCATAGTTCAAAGACTACACTGTAAATTGAACCCCAAGTTTAATAATTTAAAACCCAGGAAAAAAATTTCAGAAATCAAAACTACTTTCGACCAAAGAAATAGTAACCAAAAACAAGAAAAAAGAAGCCCAGATGGCACAGGAATAAAAAATATATATATACAAAATCATGAAGCAGAAACCACGAAATACAAAGATAAAAGGAGGGACAACTGAAAAAGAACTCCAAGTAGAAACAAAGACTGAGAATTTTAAGAATTTACATATAGGAACCAAATCTTAAGAAATCGCGGGTCATTCCGATACTGGGGGTTGTGCTTGAAAGTGGTAATACATTGCAGAAGAAGATTATTTAGATCATCACCAGAGCATTCGTCCTCAAGCGCCTTCTTGATGGACCTGCAAAAGATCTCTTAATGGCCTCAGCAACTACCAAAAAAAAAAAAAAAACAGTACAATTGAGCCAACAAAGACAGTGAGAGAAAGAGGCAGATGGCTTTACGTACAATAGCCATGGAAGCAGAGGGTCTTGAGGGGAGGACGAATGGGTCGGATGAGTGAACATGGGCTCCAATTCTTTCCCTGCGACAGAGACGAGAGCGAGAGGATAGCCGGAGTACAGTGAAGGAGACCAAAAAGGAGCGGGAATATTGTTTGGAATCGTTTTAAATTTTCGAATTTATTAAAAACTTCATTATACTAAACATTGTTTATGACAAAAAGAAAAAGAAAGAAAGGGCCAGCCAGGTAAAGGTCCGGGCAGTCTTTGGACAAAGATACACCCACCACACCTTGCAGGCTTCTGATATGATTTTCAAAAAGCTTATGACATGCTGAATTGGTCTTTTATCACTAACATTCTGCATCCTTATGATTTTCCTACAAAAAGTATCACTTGGATTCATTAATGCATAATCACCATGACTTTCAAAGCTTAGTGAACGGAGAACCTTCTAAGATTATCAAATGTGCAGGAGAAATCAAGTAAGGGGATCCTATTTTCTCTTGCCTATTCTCACTAACAATAGAGGTGCTTAGTAAGCTTTTGCTTGGGGGGATAGAAAGAGATCATATATTCAAATTCCATGGTACATGCAAAAAAGCTTAAGCTAATCAACTTGAGTTTTGCTAATGATTTTTTCATATTTTCTAAAGCAGATTGCAATTCAATAGCTTCACTCTCCAATGCTTTTAAAGATGTTTAACAAGATGTCAGGTCTTACCATCGACTACAACAAAGTGCATTATTTATCTCCAAGAGTGCTTCCATCCTTGCCTCCATTCTTGCATCAATTTATGGATTCAAAAGTCAAGAACTTCCAATGACTTATCTTGGAGTTCCTATAACATTAGCTAATTCATCTTCTTGCGATTACAAATGTTTGGTTGATAAAAACCTCAACAAGATCAATAGCTAGAGTTATATAGAATTCTCCATAGTAGGCAGGGCTCGGTTAATTAATTATGGTCTCTCCTCTATGGTTGTTCATTGAGGATCCCATCTTGTAACCCCTAAATACATCCATAAATAGATTGATAGGATCTACAAAAGATTTTTATGGTTTGGATGCAATCTTAACTCAAAGGCTGGTAAAATAAAATGGAGCCATGCATGTTTACCATGCAGACAAGGAGGACTTGGTCTAATGATAGCCAAATTACTGAACCAAATAATGCTCACTAAGAAAGTGTGGAGATTGATTCAAGACAGACAATCCTAGTGGGTTAAATGGGTTAATGCTTACTATATCAAAGATAAATGTAATATCCGGTCTCCTAAATTATTGAGGGATAGAAGATTTAGAAGATCAAGCTCATGCACATTGCATTAGATAAAATAAGTTATATCACTAGATGATTAATTTGGTGCATTAGGATACGAAATTTTTTATTCTATGTACATGCATGAGATTAGCATACACATACATAGATTATTATTTATAAATATGAGAAATAAGTGACAAATGTTTTATATGCACTTAATTGACATATTCCGGGATACTTGGATATGATTTTGATGAATTAGAATTAAATTAGAAATTGATGGATTTAAGTTAGTGATTTGGAGTTAATTGTTAAAAATCGAAAGTTTGAGGAGTCCATGTGTAAATTAGCTTAGTAGAATTCCTAAATGGTAAGATTGGAGACAAGTGGCCCTTTATATTTGTGACAAGTGGCTCTTTAAATTTGTGACAAATGACACTTTAGACTTGTGACATATGGAGCTTTAGAATGGTGACATGTGTAGCTTTACAAATGGTGACTTATGTAGCCCTACAATTTATGACATGTTGGATCCCGCTTCTGGAGCCCAACGTCAGAACCATAATACGTGAGCTTATTTCAATGAAATGTCCTTAACCATCATCAATTCATCTTTTTGCTCTGATACCACACATGTTGGATCCCGCTTCTGGAGCCCAACATTCTGAATCATAAAACGTGACCAAACACATTTCTTCAACTTTAGAACAGATTTTGGGAAAACTTAAACTGGAATCACAGTATGACTTATTCAGAACATTTGTTTCCCATTGTCTTAAGTTTCTAATGAATACCTAACTTCCATCTCAAAATTGAAAGTCTTAGGGATTGAATTAGAATTCTATTCCTTAAGATCATTTGAAACTCCATGTCTCTAGTTTATTTAAAATTAAAAATCATACCATTCGAAGCTCTACAGATCAAGATGCCAACAAAATACTAAAATCTGTTTAGTAAAATATTCAATTCATACTCTTCCATCCGATACCCTTAATTTGATTCCGTCAATCTTTTTCAATTCAGTATCAAAAGCTATAAAATATTATGGAGAGGTAGGAAGATGTGTTAGGAATCTAATGGTCTAAGAATCACTTCGTTTGGAGTTCAGATAATAAAGCTATGACCGAAAGAATCAAACAAGGTTTTTGTCCTTAATGATATTGAACCTGTTTCGGGACAATTAACATAACTTGCTTTAGAGATATCAGATCAAGGTTATTCTTAGATGTTTTGAAAGAGAACTTCAATATCTACAACTTTTATGAAGACCTTGAAGATAGTTTCTATCATCTACAGGGTCAAAATTGGACTAGACGATGTAAAATGAACAGTGACTAGAAGAAGTTTCAGTCTAAGACCTATTTGGCATAATTGGCATAACTTTCTCTAGAGATATCGGATCAAGGTCATTATTAGATGATTTGAAAGAGAAATTCAAGATCTACAACTTTCATAAAGACTTAAAGATAGATTCTGTCATATAAAGGGTCAAAATTGTACCAAAAAATGTAAGATGAACAATGACCAGAAGAAGTTTCAATCTAAGACCTATTTGGAATAATTAGCATAACTTTCTCTAGAGATATCAGATCAAGGTCATTATTTGATGGTTTGAAAAAGAACTTCGAGATCTACAAATTTTATGAAGACCATAAAGATAGATTATATCATCTAAAGAGTCAAAATTTGATCAAAAGATATAAGATGAATAGTACCCTGAAGATACACGTCATAGTCAGAAGATACACATCACCACAGATGATGTGAGTTGAAATTAGATATACGTGACGAAGTTATCAACTTG
>JANIPM010000009.1:6315075-6330164 GCA_027478405.1 Erythroxylum cassinoides
TTTTTATTTTAAATAAAATTTAAAATGAAATACACAATGTTTTATATTTTTAATATCTTGCTGTCTTGTTTTTTCGGTAAAAATTTTACTGTTCTAATGAAAGTAAAAAGATTCGGAAAGAACTTTTCTTAGGAGTTTGCGAAAAAAGTACAACTCTGCTTCCCCAGGCTGGTAATTTCCGACAACCAAGTGAGCGATAATGTACATACCGTGTTGGTTCTTCTGTCGGAGCAACGCAGGTGATTTATTGGAGGCCGTGAAAAAGGCTGTGCTTGACCTCTCTAGCCGACGTAAGCTAGAAGATGAGGTTGGGCCTTCGAAAGTGGATCCTGGTCGTTTCCTCCTTGTTTCTTTCGAGAGCGACAGCCATTAAAGGCCTGTTGCTTACTTTGTATATGCCACCGCATGCGTTCATTATTATACTGATTCTATAACAATCACAATAAATTTGAGATAAAGATGAGAGTTAAAATATTAAGTTTTGCGTTATTGTGCTAAAGATTCGCCACTTTCTTTGTTTTTTTCTCTATTAAATATTTGACAAGCGATGGACATTCTAGATAATATTTGACAAGTGATGAAAGCCGCAAGCTTAACTACTCTTAATGATCATAGGGCTCTATGGCCAGCTGTCAGGTTTAGGCGTATGTTCTAGAAGAGGTTGCCTACCAACAAAGTTGATAAAGTCAACAGCTAAGCTACTCAATTTGGTTGTTCAACAATTTTCCTTCTCTTACGATTACAAAACAAAGGTCGTCAATGTCTAAAATCACGCAATTTTCCGGCGGCCGGATGATGCATGTCTAGGAAAGCGAAACTTGTCACGGCATAGTTAGTGACGTTAGAGATGGAAAGCTTTTACATTGTCAGGAAGGTTAAACGTATTGATAGCATCATGTCCCTTTTCTTACCGTTACTTATTAAACTTTAAGTTCTTATCAAATGAGTTATTAATTTAGTCTATTTTATGTCAATATCTAATGAGCAATTTAAACCTATCAAATGTTGATATAATTTCAAATTTGATATATTTAAATATTAATAAAAATATTATTTACATATCTACGTTATATATATAGTACTTTTATATTAATGAGTATAGTTCTAATAAAAAGACTGCAGCAATGGAAAGAGGTCAAGCATGGAAGCTGAAAACTTTCATAAACTCAAAAGCGTGGAACCAGAGTTATCACCTTAATTTCTGCCCTCCTTTCATGACCAATTTAGAAATGGCAGGTTTGTTGCTGACAAACACATTTCACATGCTCAAAACATACAGCTGAACAGAAACTAAGATGTCTAAATGCTTAAATTTATAGAGCAAGATAAATGTATCAAATAAGTGCTAAACATAAATACCATCTGTATAATCCTCTGCTACTGAAGAAGGTGGACAACTTTGAAACCCACCATATACTAAATATCAAGCATTTGATTTTGATTTTCATTCTCTTGATGGCGTCAAAAACCTATCAGTTTTCAGATTTACACACCACGGAAAGGCTAACCACGGATATGAAAAATTTACCATTCCCATACACACAATCAAGCTAATTAGCAATGTAAGCCTGTGAAAGTTCCAAGAATCCTATTTTTCCCTTTGGTTCCAGGTAGATTTATGATCGTAAATTATATTTCTGATCTAGTTTTCTGTGATGGCAATAGCATTAAAAGACAACCAACTAAAATCAGAAATGCAGGGAACACTGCTCGGGCGTGCTTTCAGAATAGTAGCCGAGAAATGAAAACCCGGTAAAAAGAGTTTCCCTTTCCTATATACACAATTCTTACTTTTTCATAGTTTATGCAATGAAACCTAGTCCCCAGCTCAAAAAATTAATGGGCATCTTCCATAGGTATCATATCTCATTGAGAAGAAGAACAGCAATGGTGTCACATGTATTTCAATCGTTTAAATAAAGAATTCAAAGTTCAAATTTTGAACTACCAAATTGGCTAAGTAAAATAGCCAAATCCATACCCTGTATCATAGTAGGCACCGCTGTATCATATGGACAATCCTGAGAAAATCCATCCTTCCCAGATTTCTGCACTTTCTTTATACAGGTCTTGAACTTCTCATGGCATTTAATGTTAGTCATACCTGAAAAAATGAATAGCAGTATTTCTCAAAAAAATTGTCAAGAGGAGCCACAAGTTAACAGAACAAACTCAGAAGCAACTGCTTAGTACTGGTAACTTTAATGAGAATTAACTAATAGACAATTACGAAATGAATGCTACAAAGCAAATTTATTTTCCATCCCAATAGGATCTTGTTGCCGTATTTCTATGTTAGCATGAAGAGATCACAGAATTGTTAGTCTTCAAAAACCGACTACTATAGACTCCCACCTCAAGACAATGAGACTTCCCTTTCGATCCACGAAACTTTATAAACTTTTATTTTAGCGTTAAAGTAATGCCATTTCATTTGAACTAGCAAGAATTTGGCTTCTGTAGAGATATCCATGATTTATAGAAACCAGCTGCATGCACTAATAAGCAAACACAGAAGTATAGCAGGTGCAAAGCAACACAAATTTAGAAAACAAGGCCAAACAATTTCGCAATATCAAATACATCTATATATATATATATATATAAATGAACCAGATAATGAGAATAACGCAAACAAATCAATGGTACAGAAAGGAAAAGGCTACAAAAAGGGTCAGTTGTGAGATGCCTTTCTTCTCGACGCATTCATCATGAATCTTACAACAGGCATCGAGATCATCACAAGGTTTCTCTCCAGGACAACCAGACCACCCCACTCCACAGTACTTGCCGTACCTAATCCCAACCGCTGCATTTCCACAGAACAGATCAAGGAAAATAATTAATAAAAAAATGACAAAAACTAAGAAATGGACGAAACAGGAGTTTAGAGATTTACAGTTACAGTTTTCTGCAATACAAGTCCTGCTACATTTCACCTGCGATTCCACCAAAAAAGAGAGAGGAAAGAGGATGAAAATTGAACTCGTGGGGCAAGAATTATCAGAATCAAAACTCATATCTTTGCTTCTTCTTTGTTTTACTACACTTTCCCGCGAAACAAACAGTAGATCGCGAGACAGAAAAAAGAGAAAAAAGAAAAGGACCTCGGAACGGTTGTTGGTGGAGGAATCAACGAGAACGGAGAAGAAGATGAACGCGAAAGCATATGCTGATACGGCGAGAGGAAGGCGCGAACGGAGCATCTTCACAATCCTTTTGACTTCAAGTGGTCGCCAACGAACCAATTCGTTCGTGCTCCACTGCTCCTCCTCCTGTCGTTGGATGAAACGTGTAAATCTTCGGTGATTACAAATATGCGAAGCCCAAATTTATGCCATTGACTCGTCCTCTTTTAACAAGGAGAAGGGCTTAAACGAATGGGTTTGGTGAAGAATTGGTTTTTTTGGTTAATTTTTATAAAATAAAATAAAATGTTTAAGCCCTTCTCCTTGTTAAAAGAGCGCGATTTTATTTTATAAAATTCTTTTCTAATTAAATGTTATCAAAGATAATTTTCAATTTTGCCAATAATTATTTTTACCAAATTATTTCGCATGTAAAATTCAAGAATCAGGAATTAAAGAAATTAAGAATCAAATAAACCCCTTTTCTTTTTTTTGTGAATGAAATCTAATCAAAGTTTTAAATTAAAATTAAAATAATAATATTTAAATTAATTATGTTAAAAATATTATTTTATTAAACCAAATTGAACCGTGTAACAGCAAAATGCTCAAGTGCTGCACAATTTATGCAGTTTCATCAGCATCAGTAACGTACATACGAATGAGAAAATGAAACTCGAAGCATCATATCATAATTCATTGATAGCAGGGACTTTGAGCAAAGATAACAAGCATCAGCGATGTCCTAATCTGTTTCAAATGTAAAGATTATTGAGACTATCACGGTATTAAACTGATCTGTCAGCTTAAAAAATTTTGCAGAAACACAAAATTGCAAGTGTTCGCCGTTCAATCAAGCAAGTGATAACAGAAGAGTACATGTTCAACCCCATGAAAGATATCCACGAAGTGGCTGCCTCAAGGATAATAACCAGTGAACGTGAACCCCCTTCCAACAATTTCACCAGCGCAATACCATGCAAAGCACTCCAGGCCAAACAAAGCTGCAATGCCGGCATCCTCAACCTTCAGTTCCTGCCTTTTCCTCCACAAATTCTTCACGTAATCAAGCTCCTTCCAGAATGATTCACAACGATTGGGAATACTGTGTACACAAATAATAAAAGAGAAATGTCAACTAAATAGCAACTAGATGCAAGATTTTGTGGCAGGATCTAATAAGAAGTTGTTCAGAAATCAGTTGAATTGCATATGCTAGCAAAGTATAAGTTCAGACTAAATAAGCTACAAACTCATACAACTCCAGCGTAGTTAATAAGTGAAACACTCAAAAAAGGAGATCACGCTAACACTTCCAACAATTATTGTACTTACTCTCCGAGATTCTAACCTTTTACTTAATCTATCATTGATTTGAATAGTTTTGATGGAGTTCCTCCGTGCATTCATTGATAGTCCAGGTATCACAATTATAATAGAAGTGTATTGTCGTGTAATTTGGTATGTGCAAAGCATCTTAGATTATCTTAAGGTGATTGAGCTTCCAATGGGAATTCAATCCATGAACACAAGATTGTGCTATTCTTAATTTTGACTAGTGAGTAAGATTATACACAAGTCCCTCAAATTAGGAGAAAACTACAGGTTCGATCTTATTAAAGGTAAGAATACAGTTCTTACATTGCCAATCAAACCAGTAATGAGAAGCATTGTTCTGATCTCAAACAATAATTTAGACAATCCTTAACCATGCCCCTTAGATGGTGGAATTTACAAACATAGTAATGGAATTAACACAAAATCTGACCAAGGGCAATCCCAACCAGGAAGAGAAAAAGATGAAGTTGAAGCAATGTAAACTTTCCAGCATTCCTTACAAAGACATAAATTAACCAATAAACAAATGATATACATGAATGTTAATGCAAACATATGCACGTATGTTCAGGAAAACATAGGTTAACATCACTTATACCAGTATCTTTGTGAATATTTTCAAGAAAGCACATGTAGCATTGCACGAAAGTCATGAAAACCATTCATCAATAAAACAAAAAATCAATATAGTAAGAGTAGAGAAAGTAAGACCTAGCAAGACGAGTGTAAAACAATTGCTTTGCCAACAGATTGCATTTCTCAACAGTTGGTGGCTCCTGAATATATTGCTTGTTCTGCTCCAACAGTTGTTTATAGTAAGTGTTTCCATGTTTGGCCACAAACTGCGACGCTTGAAATGCTTTTGACTGCAATTGATGCAACTTGGACGCCATTGATACTCCACAAAATAAACCTAAATCTCAACCAGAAACCAAAGCCAATTCACTAACGCATTTCTTGTAACAAATATCCTCGTCTGAACCCCAAAACCAAAATTTTAAGAATAACAGAAAAAAGAGAACCCACAAAACATGACGCATAGATTCATCTCCAAGAAAACAATAAGCCTTTTAGAGTATCGAAAATTAACTAAGCCCATCAAATAGTCCGATCCAAGCGACAAATTGATGAGTCAAACAAACAAATTTCACCAGAAATTACCATCAACTCACGCCCCAGACCCCAGTTTTCACAACAATCGAGAATAAACCACAATCAAAACCCAATCAACCCATCGGGAGAGCGTTTCAAGTAGCATCTAACAAGACAAAGGACAACAAATCACATACATCACCACAAGATCTGAGAAATCACAATCTTTCCATTTCCAAGTGCAAAACAACTACTGGGCAAATCAAGCAGTGAAATTGAAGAAAGGGCCTTGCCTGAGGAGAGAGAAGTTGAGAGACTACCGAGTCGATGGTGAAGACACAAATTGTAGCCTGCAGTAGTGTTAGCTTCTCTCGCCGCTTACCCTTCCTCTACTACGAGAGTGCGAGCCCTGAAATTACTACTAACAACAATTTCTCATTTAATAGTTCTAACTCCCAAGAAAAGTACGAGGTCCAAAATATCATGTATGTGTTATGTAAATTGTTGTGAGGAATTTACTGAATTGTGTTGAAATAGTTATATAAAATGATTGTGATCCCAATGTGTTTGTAAAAATGTGAGATACATATATTGTGATTTGGTAGAGAATAAATGATGTGATAATTAGGATTTAATTTTAAATAATGTAATGTGTTTAAGAACTTGGATTATATGTGTTTGCGATATTGTGTACTGACTTCAGTGAACACATCGATGATAGTTCACTTATTGAGTTCGTAAACTCATTAAAATTGCATTATGGATTTTCAGGTATCGGCACAACCTAGTTCTAAGACAATCTAGTAGCAACTTAGCATTTTCCATTTTGGAACCAAGAATGGTTCAAAGGTCTAGTCAACTAATACTAAAGCGTCTAGATAGAATATCTTGGTCCAGTACCTAGTTTTATGTTGTACACATTATATAGAGTTGCGAACTTTGACATGTCATGTATTGTATAAATAGGAGTTATGAATGTAATAAAACAATGGATATTTGTGTTTATGAATCACATGCAAGGAATGTAATGACAATGTATTTTTATGTTCATGAATGAAATGAGAGAATTTAGTTTTTCTGAAATGTTTATTTTCTATATGATGCCACGATAAGTGATGTGACTGCTCTAACATGTCACTTCCGTAGGGTATGTGCTCGAATGTTCTCTGGAATGTTGGGTATGTGCTCTATGGAAGTGGGATGTTATATTACTAGTGCTCTTACATCTTCCTCTCTAGAGCACTAGTTAAAATAGTGGAAAAATTATGAAGTAATTCCTATAGAGTAAAGGAAAAGGTGACAAAGGTAAGCTAAAGTGAATTGGAAGCAGGGTTAAAGTCAATCAATAAGAAAAACTGATTTCTAATGACCAAGAGAATTTGAAGAATTTTAATTGAAAAACATTCATTGTGGATCAAATGGATTCATACCTATATATGAAAGGGTGAGAGTTTTTAGGCTCTAAAGAGTAAGGACAGCTACTCTTGGTTTTTCAACCAACTTCTCAAGATGAGGGAAGATGTCAAGCAACATGTTACATGTAAAATTGGGGTAGGAAATAGAATATCTCTCTGGATGATAACTGGATTAATCAAGGGGTTTTAATTAATAATCAGTTAGCTAGATCAATGCTCAGAAGGTTTCCAAAAAAGGCTAAGCTTTAGGAGATAATTAGGAATGATAGTTGGTTGCTTTCTTTAAAAGAACTAAGACTATTGCCTATTCCCCATTACAGAAACTATAGGGAAGATGATACATTCTTAAGGGATGGAGTTCCTATTCCAGAAATCACTAACAGTTAGGCTAAGAGTCTGATGGAAGGAGTGGTAACTAGTGTAGGGTGGTGTTCCCTAACTTGGAGCAAGGCTCTCAAACCAAATGTCAGCTTTCTTCTCTGGCTAGCTATGTTGAACAGAACTAAGTATTATAGATAGACTAAAACTCCTATCCTCTCCTAAGCAATGTATTGTTTCAGTGTGAGTTTGTTAAGGAAATATAGAATAGAATCTCTAATCTTTGCGGCCTTGGAACTAGGCAATGCAATCTCTCAGTTATCTTATTAGAGATATTCTAACTACATATCTCTAAATACAATAAAGAAATACTAATGGTAGCAGTTGCAACTTGCCTCCAGACTATTTGGAAAGAGAGAAATAATAGAAGATTTAAAGGGTTCTTTAATAGTCTAAGCACTCTTATAGAACTCTCTACGAGGAATATCAGGGAATAACTAATTATTAATCAATTGGGGCAACATAGTAGCAGAGGACTAGTGCTCTCTTGGAGAATATAGTCCTTAGGGAGTGTCTCTATTTCGATATCAATATAGTAAATAGAACTTCCTAAGCACAAATATTCCCAAAGCAACTCAAGCAATTCAAGCAAGACATAGCCATTCAAGTAGTTCTCGAAACAACCAAATCATGATAGTAAGGGAAAGAATACTAGAAGGAATCACTCACCTTCGAAAGCTCCTAGAAGCGCCTCTCCAGATCCTTGGCTTAAGACTCCTCAACATGTCCTGTTTGTTTGAAGAAAGAAGAAACATAACAAATAGTACTAAAAACCCTAATAGAGACGTAAATCTTTTGAGCTTGAGAAGGAGGGAAAGAAGAACAGAAGGAAAGATTCACCTTTGAAAGATCCTGAAAGTATCTCTCCTGGAGCTATTGCTTACCATTCGGGTATAGGAACAAAGACTCTTATTTCAACATGAAGCCTGTTACGCATGAAAAACGAGGGAAAACAAAAAGCTTCAAATATCCTACCTAAGTTGTAAATCCCTTTAAGCTGGAGACGAATTGAAAGATAAGAGTATCGCCATCGTTGCATCGTAGATTCTAAAGAGCCAACCTTAATTGAGTAATCTTTCGAAGAGTCAAGAAAGGATAGTACCCTAATTAGCGATACATTTAACCTTGCGTTATCATTTTGTTTATTATAATTATAATGTTGAACGTCATCGTGTGAAGAAAGAGGGAGGGCTTTTCGTCTCCTCAACTATAAACTATTCTTTACTACTTAATGAAATTTCAAATTTTAGAATTTAAAAAATAGTAAATTTTAAATTCTTGGAAATTGAAATAGGCAAAATTTATGCATCTCTTTCCCTTTCATAGTTATTTATTCTCAGTTATTAATACATATAGCAATAAGTATACTTGATGGCTACAAAATTATTCTGAGACAAATTTAAAAAGAATCTGATTCACATTCTGGTGAATCACTAAGGCTATTTGGTTGGATGTAAAGTTTTTAATGGAATGGAATGGTTATAATGGAATAGAATGTAAATGAATGTAATATTAGAAAATTGTTATTTAGGAGGAATGGAACGCTTCATAATGTAATATAGTGAAATGTTGTTTGGATGAAAGGTAAATTTATAATGTAATATAGTATAAAATTATTTATACTATGTAGAATGGAATGAGATGTAATATAAAACTTTCATCTTCCATCTCATTTCATTATATTCTATTATAAAACCTCCATCCAAACATAGACTAAGAACAACAAATATATATTTAAATAAAGTAGAGCAACTTATGTATTGTTTCATATGCTCACCACTTGCAAAACTTGATTTAACAGACGTATGTATTGTTGCCAAATATCTTTTCACTATGTTACAGGTTTTATGAGAGAACCAACTCAAAAGCTAGTTCGAAAGGTATGAGAGCCTATAAGTCAATAAACCCACATCAGTCTCTTTTGTTACCAATGTGGGACAATTAGATCATAACATCCCACCACACTTTGCGAGAGCTCAGGCACCAGTGAGTTGGCTATGCGCTAGACCTTTTCTAACCCTAATCGAACACTACAATGCTGACATCACCACCTGTGGGTATGACACGAGGACTTACAAGAGTGATGTTAGCTCTAATACCAATTAGTAGGTCCTAAACAAAGCTTAAATGAAGTGAGAACGACCTGAATTTTGTTTTAATCTTTGCTTGCTTTGTTTATTCACTAAAGAACTTTAAATAGAAAGTAGAAGTAATAACTCATCCTAATCCAATCCTCACAACACATCCATGAGAATTAGGACTAAACAAATATTTGAAAATAGTAACAAACATAATAAATAAATAATCAAAGCATACTGATATGTTCCTTTACTGAGTTGGAAGTCTGTTCTTCCAACTCTTCTTCCAACTCTTTAAATCCAACAGCATTGCATTCAATGAAAGGCTTGGCCAATAATATGGACACGTAGCACCAAAGTTAATGTGGACATGTCCACTGTTTTAGATATATCTGGGATTTGGCTTTGAGATTCTCGTAGACTTCTTAATCTCAACACACTCCTATAATCTTTTTACTTATTTATCGTGCTATAGTTGTCTATATCATTCTACGGAGCATTTGTAACACTTGACATAAATCAAATAATTTACATTGTCAGTTTTTATAAGATGAAATTATGTTGCGGGAATCATTAAGAATCCCAGATAGTTATATCTGAAAATTTGAATAAAGTCGAGATCACAGCGTAAATGTAAAATCATACAACATAGATAAAGAAAGAAACGAAAGGAAGAAAGAAATAGAGAAAGTATTATAAATTACTTGGTTCTTTTGTTGATCTACATAAGAAAAGGGCCAAATATGTAGTACAAGAATGTATGAAGGAAATGGTTCAAAAGTCTTGAACGAGATTGGGGCTTATCACCTCATGCTAGAGGCAGGGCTGGAAACGGCCTTCATTGTCATGTTTCGTCTTGACTTCCTTCGCAGCACTTCTAAGTTGGGCGACTTCGCTTTTGTGGCTTCCTTGGAAGACCTTTACGTAGTTAAACCAGTGTTAACTTTCTATTATAACACAAGTGTAATAGTTTCTCTAGTATATAGCATTAGTTCCAAAGATCCTTACTTTAAAGGGAGGAAAGGTTTGTTGAAATTCGGAACTGGTCTTGCGTGAGGAACCATTGTTCTTCTCAATTGTTTTAGTGCCTTCTCTTCCTCGATCTGGAATATTTGTTAAATATATGAGTTTATCATCAATGACAAAACAGCAAGCAGGAGTGACTGAAAACATACCATTTTTGCAGCTTCACTCTCCTCTCTATATCTCTTGTATAACACTTCCTTCTCCTTTACCTGGTAAAGAATACCACGGCTCGTAAGTCTTCATCTTTTGTGTTTTATATTTTTCTGACAGTAAAATACAATAACTTGCCTTTTGATTAAATTCTGCTCTATCTACTGCCCTATTATCTACATGAAGATTAAATTGTTGAACTTGAGTCAGAGGCTTCCGTGCTTTCTCTGGCACAGGAATTGGATCTCTACATGGAAATGGATAATAATGAGATAGGACTTGGAAAATTCTTAGGGCGAAAAAAAATTGATTGATATGCTTCACTCACTCTTTGAGAATTGGCTGTGCTTTAAATATCCTCATCTGAAATTCTTGTTTTTCCAGTCTCTGTCTTTCATCAGTTTCTCTTTGCACTTCCTCCTCATGTCTCACTAAACTCTCCAATTGGAAAGGTTCTGGTTTTGTGCATGGTTTTGGCACTGGTTTTGGCGGAATCTGCATACAGAAAACGTACTTCATAATTACTACTTATCACACACACACACACACAATTCAAAATTACTTGCTTCTGAATCGGTTACATACCACAGGATAGTCTGTGGTATAAGGGTATGGATGAGCTTTCGGAATCCTAACGCTTTCCTCTTCGACCAGCTTTTCCATGAGGTCCATCAAAAGTCTTCTCTCCTTTTCAGCTCCTCTTTCCTGAAAGCATGCAAGCATAAACATAAGCCACTGGGGAAATAAGCAGCATGACCGTAGAATAGTCCAGAAATTGACCTCTGTGTGGAGTAAGAATGGATTGGGAACGGTGTTTCTTGGAATTGGAATAGTGTGCTGAGGCTCTGATTTCAAGGACAGCTGAAAATATATAGTGTCATGATAAAGGTACTTGCTGCAGGTACATTGTATCTTGTTTAATCTATAACAAGGGCCGAAATGCACATTACCTTGTCAAACAAATCAGCTACAGAAGCTGCTGGTGGAATCCTATCGTCCGTGGCAAAGTGAAATTCTTGAGGTATTGTGACATGCTTCTTCGCATTGTAGAATATTCCCAGTTCTCCTTTACTTTCAAATATCTGCACAGAACCATAAGTTGTACTTAGAGAGCCGAGGTAGGAATAACCTCAATAACGATTACATAAAGATGAATGAAATATACCTTCTTATTCAAAGGTCTAGCCTTAAACTTGGGCATCTTTGCAAGCTCCTCCTCAACTTCAAACGAACTTTTTACCCTTGCTGGACGAGCCCTCAAAGATGTATGCAGAACAGGTGTTTTAGGTTCAGTAAGTGATTGGGGCTTCCAATAACTATTCTGTATCAAGATAGAAAAATAGTCAGTAAATCTAGAGTCAATAGTATGAGGATAATGTACCGCATATGATAAAGTGCTCAAAACCTGATGAGATGCTTCTGTAGAAGCAACTGAAGATGTTTCGATATTCTGATTCGCCCTTGCTGTTGTCTGAAAATGAAATTCCTGCATATGTTTGAAAAACATTAGTCCAATAAATTGAAGAATCTTAAATTATTTGATTTATGAAAATTTTCAAGAGACGGCCAACCTGAAATTCGGGTGGGTGTGGTTTACTTCTTGATACAGATGGTAATGTTGGACCGTCGAGAATCTATGACAAACCGAAAAACCGTGTAAATGGACATGTCAAGAACTTAAATATTGAAAATGAAGTTTCTCTTCAAGCATATGGACTTTGATGACGCAAATCACAGAACAAAACAAGCAAAACCTGTACCTTCTTGTTTAACGGTCTAGCCTTAAATTTAGGAATTTTGGCCATCATTTCCTCTTCAAGCTCAACGGTACTCTTTACTCTGACAGGGCGAACCCGCTGAGTTGTTTCAAGTTCGGGCTCCTTAGGCCTGGTTAATGCGAGTTTATTCTGCATAAAACAAGCAGCAGCATCCTGAATATTAAATGGACGGAATTTCCAAGAAAAAAGCTGATGGACGAAAAGGGTTTATTTCAAAAGAAAGAAGGCAAGAACTTCCGGACTTTACTTGGGAAATAGATCCATTAACATTGGGAATTGAAAGATCTCTAGTACTTGATTGAAACTTTTTTATCATCTCTGCCGTTGAAATGAATGGAGCTGCAGCTGCTTTCTCTCGTATGTAAATCTTCAATGCAGAAGGAGCACGTGTTCGATAAGTCTTACGGCAATCGCAGTGATACAAGTCATATATATTTAAGAAGGTTTGGCAGAGCAACAAACCTTCCTTTCCTCTTTCGACATGTTATTTGCAACATTAGGGTATGTGCTGGAGCTCATGCTGGCAAGTCCCAGCTTGGACTTATGTATCAATTGTTGCGGCGGTTTGAAATTAAGAATCTGAAAATTTTTGAAGAAAGAAAAAATCAGTTTGGACAGTAGAATTTAATCAAATGACCGTAGTAAACAGATAAATAAAACCTGTAGTGCTCATTTACCTGCCTAGATTTCCCTCCTTCCAACTTCTGCCTCTTGATGGCCTGGTTCTCTTGGGCTAAACTAGGAGTTCCAGCAATACTTTTGACATTGTTGCTTCTACAATAAAACATGCCCATCGGTAATCATACATATTTGGGAACGACTTTGAATTAATATAACACTATTAGAAATGTCTACTAACTTTTTGGCACTTGCAGGTTTCATGCCTCTAACTATTGAGGACTGAGATTGACTCTTTGCTGATTTGTTCCTGGCCAAATTGGATATACGTTTAGAGGATTGTTGCTTCTTGGAACAAGTTACTAAGCTTTCATTGTTAGAAGACACTGGTGGCTTAGGGGTGCAACAAGATTCAGTCCGACCTTTATCCTTGTCACTCTCTTGTTCAGGCTGCTTGACCAAAGAAGCAGTTCTGCTAGGGGAACTGAAGTCAGAAAAGTTAAGACACACAACATGGAAATAAATTTTGAGTTGCATCAAAATTGAAATTAATTTTTTCAATAATCATGTCATAACTGAAATCCGACAATTTTATATGATTATTAAATTAAATTAATGGCATATAACATCTGGCAAAGAAAGAGCAGACCTTGCATCACTCTCATTGCATACAGTCTCTTTATTTTCAACGAATTTGCCTTCACCATCAGAAATCTGAATAGTGATCAAGCTTATGAGAGAACAATCAAAAAAGCACAACACTTAACTCAAGGTGGAGTTTACTATTTGGTTTGTTTACCTCTTCGGGAGTTGTTTCCTCCTTTTTCACAGTGGTTGTTAGGACCTCAGATTGAGATCTATTCTCTGATGAACAGTTTGTAGCTGTTGAATGTGAAATTTCTGCGACCTGCAGTTCAACATCGATAAATCAGACACTCGTCTCAATCAACACACATTTTGGAAGTGACTGATACAAAAACTTCCATCACCTTCAGTATGGGTTCTGCTTCACTAAAATCACAGAGGCTCTCAACCTTAAACGAGCGACCAGTCTTAATTTTAGGCATGAAAGCTGCAAGATTGAAGGAGAAAGAACATTAAGCTCGATGGATTAACGTTGCAACTGCCAAAGTTTAACTATCATGTACATTCGACATTCAGGACTTTGAAGAATCTTCATCATTTCATAAATTGTTTATTCTACAATTTCCTTATGTGATGGAAAATTTATCATCTGATTATTTTTTACACAATTTTGACAACCAAATAAATTACTCATCACTTGATAACCTAAAACGACTAATCCTTCGAATGTGGTGTATAGGAATTTCAGAATCAACTAGTCAAGCAAATATTGTGAATAGGAAACGAAATTCTTGGAAGATAAAGAGTGAAACATACGGGA
This sequence comes from Erythroxylum cassinoides, assembly GCA_027478405.1. NCBI lineage: Eukaryota > Viridiplantae > Streptophyta > Magnoliopsida > Malpighiales > Erythroxylaceae > Erythroxylum > Erythroxylum cassinoides. The sequence continues at coordinate 6,329,482 of JANIPM010000009.1, forward strand.
AGGAGCGTAGGACAAAGAATTGTCAAACCAGAGCTCCGCATTTCGTACATCTTCCTCCGACTCTGCCTTGATGAAATCGAAGAATCGGGGCGCTTGGAACTCGTACATGTCGTCTATCATGATTGCGACTCTGGCCTTCTCAAGAGTACAACGTTCATTCTCCGCCATGAAATAAGTTCTGGAAGTTTCTTCTTCTTCTTGAATGAGAGGTCTTATCTAACAAATTTTATGACAGAAAAGAGAGAGAGAAAGAGAGAGAGAGAGAGAGAATCTGTCGGTCGGTAGTAGGGTTGGGTGTGAGAGAGGGAGAGAAGATTGTATACCGTTGTTTAGAGAGGCTCTCACAAAGGATCTCCAACGGTCGAATCCATTTTAAAATTGTCTAACCCAACGGCCTTATGCCCTATACAAGAACTCTCTCCCCAACTCCAACGGCTACATAGCACACGCATGTTGAGTGTCCTCGATACGCTGTCGTTTGACGGCTTGACTTCTTTTTGCCTTTCTTACAAATAACATTATGAACTTTTCGATTTATGTTTTTCTGTTGTTATTTGTCTTTCTATTTTTATTTTTATGTTGTTATTTTCAATTTATGTTTCTTATTTTTGGTTTATATTTTTTTAATGAAAACCTATTTAATTGAGATTTGTAACATAAAAATTAAAAATAAAAACCTGTTT
>JANIPM010000009.1:6330264-6342745 GCA_027478405.1 Erythroxylum cassinoides
CAGGGTTATATTGGTTGTTTGTAGACAAAAACATATTGTCAAATTCAGAGAAACGATGTTTTTTTATTTCTGTAAAACTGTTGTGGTTTCTTTATTTTCAGAAATAAAAAATCGCAATAGAGTAAGCTAAACACGTTTTACTTCCTTGTTTTTCTTTTTACAAAAATGACAACAAAAAACAGAGAAAAAAAACAAAAACAAACATTCCCTTATTTATGAGTTATGTACCAGTGAGCTACAAGTTTTATTCTAGACCAAATATATATTAATACAACTTCATAATATTGACTTACTTTATTCCAATATCTAAACTTCTTTTTGGAAAATAAAATAATATTAAATGAAGCAAATTCCAATAAAATAACAGTGGTGTTAGAACAGTGAAGATTATAGCATGTTAACCTATATTAACATATACAACATAAAGAGCACCTTCAAAGAAAGCATAACCGAGTTCCTTGCTGGTCTAAGCTCCATTGATTAGTTAAGCATGTGCACGATTAATGATGCATTCACGATCTAAACTTATATATAAATGAAACTTTAAATTTAAATATATTAAAACTTGCATATCTAATATTAAATGTAAATAACAATTAGAGTAAATAATCATTATGCAAATGATAAAAAAATTTCTACGTTGGAGGCATAAATATCAAAGCAAAATATTGTTAAAAATAATTTTGAACCGGGGGAAGTTTCAAATTTATATTTTGATGATAATAAAATATAAACAAAATTAATATTTATTTTTGATGATTAAAAGAAAGAAAATAAAAAATTTGAAGCATGCAAAATATACTATGGAAGAAAGTGAAGCATAAGTGACCATTGAATTCGAAAGGAAGGAACTAAATCAATCGTAAGCTTAAAGACTTTTCAAATGGAAGAACGAAGCTACATGGACAAACATTAAGAAAGATTCAAGATTTTCAATATGTAAAAGTTAATATAATTTTTAGTATACCATACACTTGATCATTTTAATGCTTTTAGGTCTTTTCATGCATAAGTACATAATTTTCAAATATTTTCATCAAGAGAAATTAAAGTTTAATTTTTAAAAATGAATCTTTTTTATCCTTAAAACAAAAACTAAGGAACTTTGTAATTGAGTTAAGCCAAGTTGTTATCGTAATGGGAGTGTCTTTATCTTTGAAAAAGCTTAGATCATTGAAAATTGATAACATAGTTTTATGTTGTTTATTACGTGGGTTCAATTAGCCTAAGGGTTTGTATTATTTGGCCAAACCTTATGCTTAAAGTTCATAAAACAATCACTACAAGAAAATTGTCTAATAGCGACGGTAAATTATCAACGGAATTGTAATTGTATGGAAATAGCAACATAAATTTCAATACTGTCGCAATATTACACGAAGATTGCGACAGAAAAGATTTCCATTGTCATATTTGGAGGGAAATATTCGTGGCAAATAGTAGTGACGGAAATATACCGATACACGAATCTCCGTTGATAAATTGGGACGGAATTTCACATTCGGTCGGTAAATTTGTCGTGGAGAAAGAATTGTTTTGCAACGAAACAATTCGGTCGATATTGTTAAAAAACGTCGGCATTAAATTATGTTCAGCTATGGTTTTAATTTAACCAAAACGACGCCGTTTTGATTAAATTAAAACCAAGCTCGTCCCTCCCCTCTCCTTTCCTCGAGCGTGCCTCTCCTTTCTTCGGCCTCCGACAGCTCGATCCTCTCCTCTCCTCCAGCTTCCTCCTTCGTTGCCGTTCGTGCTCCGACTACGTGCTGCGTCTCTGGCAACCCTTCCATCTCATCTTCTCCGGCGACAACCGTCTTTCGTCATCTCCTCTGCCACTTCCGAAGGTAAGCCGTGGGTTGATGAATTTTTTCATGTTTGTTTGGACTGATTTAATTGCATTTGTTTGTTTATTTGGGTTTGATTGTTGTTGTGTTAGTGTTTTGCATGTAAATAATGGGAAGATTTATACCATTTGTGTTTAGATAGGGTTGAAAACTTTTTACACTAAAGGTGTTCGATGGAATGCTTAATTATTATCTTTAACATTCTCTAATGGGTTAATGTATATTTTTCTCTTGTGAATGACTAACTTCTTAATATCATATAGTTTTGAGATCTTGAATATTTTGTGTATGTAGATTTAGGGTTTGATTTACATTGGTAAGAATATCCTAACTCATTTAGCATATGAAATCATTCTTAAATCTAATAGACTCAAATCATTCACATTTCTTGTAAAATGTTAGAGATATATTCCCTCTTTTACTTTGAACGAAAAACGTTCACAAATGATAAGAAAATAATTAAACAATAAAAGGAAAAGTAGCATTTGATTTCAAGAGCCAAAGCTCTAACCAAATAATGTGAACTTTAGTATGAAATTAACCTAAAACTTGGATAATAAGATCAAATGATCATAATTGAGATTAAATGGGTGAAACTTTAGTACTTATAGTAAACCATATTAGTTAAAAGATAAAATGATCATAATATACCTTGATAATACAACTAGTAATCACATACAGGTTATAAAGAAAATTTTATAGAATTAGATATCAAAGTGATAAATACCATACTCTTTAGTTCTAATACAATGATGAAGATTAAAGCCAAATGCACACATTTTACTAGAAAGAAAGCATGTGCTCATAATATAAGCTTGTCTCTACTAGTTAAATTTTTTCACTACAAAAAATATAACATTTTAAGCATTGGTCAAAGATTGGAGAATGGTTTTCAAATTTCTATGAAGGATTATACTCTTTTTTTTTTATGCTAATCTTATTTATCATGACTATAACTAGTAATATGATATTTTTGTAAACTTGAAAGCTAAGAATGCCATATGTTTGAGTATTATTGTCAATGATCTTTAAATGATATAGCATATGAAGAATAAGCATTTGATTATTAATACACTCAAGGTTCTAAGACAGAAGGAGATAGTTAGAGTCATTTGAAGTATAGATCATTTTGAATAATTATATTAGGCATAGTTGCTTGGAAAGCATTCAAAGAAAAGTTTTACAAAATAATCATTTTCAAACTACAAGAATCCATACCAACTTATTCATATAGGTGTTTGTGGTTCCATCAACCCCCTATTTTTTATGGATAAAGCTATTACTTTATTATCTTTATTGATGATTATAATAAAAAAAATTCCTTACCTCCTAATACCGATGGAAAATAGCATACCGTCGGAACTTAAATTTTTATTATCGACGGAATTCCTATTTCCATCGGTATGTTGCAAGTCATTCATTTACATTCCCTTCTGCTTACTGACGGATTTAGGCCGTTGCTAAATATTACCGACGGTAAGTCGTTAACTTTTGTCTGTCGGGAAATTTATACCGTTGTTAACATGTTTTATGCCGTTGCTAAATTACCAACGGAAATATTCTGTCGGTAAAATTAACTACGGTACTTTCACCGATGATTTTGATCGTCTGTGTTTTCTGTCGGTAATTAAATCTACCGACGGAATATCATAGTTTTCCGACGGAAATGTTCATCGATAAACGACTGTTTTCTTGTAGTGAATAATAATTCAGTGAAAGCTTCGATGATATGTAGAGTCTGTAAAGGTTCAGTAGTACGCACTAATAGAGAGGCTATTTTCGATGCTTAAAGTTTATACAATTTATGTTTTTTTTAATTGAATATTGACTAGAGGTTTGACTAGTTGATGTGCCATAAGTTAATTGAAGAGTTTTTTATTAGCTAACCAAACCTAGTTTCAAGAATTAGAACATTTTGACATAATAGGTGAGTGCTAAAGTTTAGTGTATGACTCGTGGTTTCACTAATTGATATCCTAATTGAATGAATATTGACTTGCTAAAGGGTATGCATTGATTAACCTATTGTAGCTAGGAATTGTCTATTATATAACTAGTTTGTGTGTTTAACAGACATTCAAAAGTTTATTAACTATAAATAATTAGATTTTTAGTTATTGAACATCTTTATGACATTTATTTGTTCTAAAGTAATATTTGAGAGAGTATTAAGTATTCAAATAAATTGAGAATTTGCTTTGATTTAAAATTAAGCCTCATTATGTTTTGAAATTAAGCTCGAGAGAATTAAAGTGAGAAAGTAAGGAACGCTTGTATTGTAATCTTAAATAGTGGCTATTCTTATTTCAGGTTAAATTCAAGGAAAGCTTATAGTTCCTCTTTACTATAAATAAAGATTTATAAAAGGGTTACTCTTCACATGAGGCAAAGAAAGATATTTGAGAAAGGTTTCCGTCACATGATAAGAAAATGATAGCAAATTTCCAAATGAGATTTTTGGAAGTGAACGTAGATAAGATTTGTTTACTAAAATACTATAAAAATTAGTATGCAATGTTTCTTCCCTACTCTTACCTTTATGTTTTTTTGATTGTTATATTCCAAATTATGCTCACCATCAACTTGAATTTTCATGAAATAATTAACTCATTTAGATAAATATTTTATGAAAACAAGTTTTTCATTTAGTATATTGCCTAGACACCCTAGGTAAGAAGGCTACTTGCTTGAATAAACTTATAATAATTTAGTATTGATATAATTCATTATCTCTAGTTCAACATCATGTTGTGTTGATTGTTCTATTTTTGGTTAAAAAATTTTCAACTCACAAACTAATTGGTAAAAAGTTTTTAAAATTCTCAAGCACTCATTTTAGGTTCTATTAGGCACCTATAAGTGGTTTTAGAGTGAGTCTCTTTATTTGTACATTTCTCACAAAATTTTGATAAAAGATCACTTGAAACATTTAGGAGTACCTTCATCTTCATCTAGCAAACAACGCCAAAATATAAGGAAGCTCTATTCTTTTATAAAAATGATTATTTATATTTAAATATAAGAATGAAGAAATTCTTTATGATTGAATGTCATGATTTATGAAAAGTTGTTGTAAATGGTTTGTTCATTCTATTGAAAATCATATAAGATATGAAAGCTACTAAAGAAAAAGGAAGAATGGAATCCCCAAAATTAGAAACTCATCTCCTTGAATAATAATGTAACACATATTATTCATGAAAGGGAGAAGTGAGTCCAATATTATGTTAATGGATAAGAAGACACATGAGATTTGACATACCATTAAAGCTATACATGCGGGAACTAAGTGAATGAGAGGAAGGTGCATGATAAAAGCATTTCAGGCATATATAGTAGACTTAATGATATTATAAATGTGAAAATCTTATGTTAATGCTAAAATAGTGAGAAATTTACTTAGGTCTTTCCAAATACTTTGGAAACTAAAATGATGATCATATAAAATGTCAAGGACTTAAATGCACTACCATTAGAGGAACTTATTAGTTCTCTCCGAACTTATGATTTTAAAAAAAAAGAATAGATACATATTAAAAATAATACAAATCACATTTTAATAAGTTCAATATAGTCCAATTTTCTTCATAATTACTTTTTCATCATGCTTGATTTGTAATTAATTTAAAATTTTAAGATTTTGGTTTATTGGGTAAATTTAAAATGATTGATAATTTATTAATCTTGTTTTACTTATATTTGTCTTAATTTTGGTTTATTTCTTATTACTTGTATTTATCTCGTCGTTGATTACTTTTTCATTATGTTTAATTTGTAATTAATTTCTAATTTTAAGATTTTAGTACTTTTGGGTAAATTTAGGAAAAAAATGATAATTAATAGTGATTTGAGGAATGACCGGTGTTGAAGAAAGAGGAGACTAAGAAAGAATGGGTGAAACGAGAAGAGGAGATGAAGTAGGATATTTCATCGACCATTATAAAATCGAAATAAAATTATTTAGGAAATTCATTGACTTGGTAATACAAATTAAATGGGCTTTGAAATGGTTCCATTTGCCCAACAAGTATACCTTTTATTCTTGGTTTAATAGATAAACGTAATGTTCACTTGCATTGTCATTAACCAAATCGATGTTCGAAGAGAATTAATAGATGACTGAACCTTCTGATCCAACGCGAAGTTGTAGATCATTTGAACATTATTGATTGGACTGACCAAACTTTCCATATCAACGGAGATGTTGATCCCTTCCCTTCCCGAAGTGCTTGGTTTCATGGAAATCTTCATTGCTTTTTGACATGCCTTTTAGCAAAGGCTTTAATCCTTTCGAGGCCATCTTCCAGGATTAGAGGCTCAACAGCAAATGTTATGCGAAGCCAATTCTTCATTCCTACAGCTACCCCTATAACGTAAAATTAGTCAGAGTTGGTTACAATTAATGAATCAAATACGCTATAAATCAAGCAATACATACATACTTGCAAATCACATTTATGCTAAAAACTTAAACACGATTAAATCTACAATCTTCTTGACAAACCATACCTGGAAGAACTATGACTGATTCTTCTCTGGCGAGCTTGAGACAAAAGTCCATATCATCAATAATTCCTTCCAGCGCTGACAAATTTAGTTTTGCCTGAAATAGTACTTCTGAGACATAAGTATCGTTTCTGTGATTAGTAGATAACATAATGCATGATACCCTCACCATTAAAAACATGGAACCTTCTGGTTTTCGTGGGCAACTAACGCACGGGATGCTTTGAATTCTGTCATAACAAATGTCCGCAGCCTCTCTGAGTATACCATTTATCTTTGAAAAGAAGTCGTCCTTTGTATTTTCAAGGATACCAGGAATTGCGCCCTAATACACATCAAAGAGTTCTTGTGACAGCATTACCAGGTAATAAGGCTAGTAAAACTATCAAAAATGGTAGGCACCATATAAGGCTAGTAAAACTGTCAAAAATGGTAGACACTAGTTGAAAGATAAAAGGATATGGTAGGCACCGAAAAGTTGAAAAATTCGTAAAAGGATAGCTAGCTAAGTGGCCAACCATCCTATGTCTTCTGCCTATAAATAGGCAGGAGATGAAGAGAGAAAAGCACTTAGAGAAGAGAAGAGAGAAGTGAGGTGAGAGAGATAAAAAAAAGAAAGAAAAAAAAATATTATGTATATTTTTTGGGTACAGTTTTTCTTTATAATTCTCCAAATTTTTTAGTAGTAAAAGTCTGTTATCTTTACTCATAATTTTTATCCTAATTTAAGAGTTTTTCATAACAAGTGGTACTAGAATGAAGTGAGAAAATTACGACTTATTTTTTGACATAATTCATTCAAAGTTTCAGTAAGCATAGTGAAAGTTGATGAATAGTAATCAAAAGATGACAACTATTCATTCATTTATTTTTTCATTAAATTATGCAGTTATTATAATTCATATATACAGTACTATTCATACATACGGGTACTATTCACATGAAATAGTGAAGGCTAAATTCTGTTCGTGATAAAAGCAATGGCAGCAAAATTTGAAATCGAAAAGTTCAGTGAGAATAATTTCTCATTGTGGAAGTTGAAGATAAAGGTAATCTTGAGGAAAAATAATTGTCTGGTGGCCATTAGTGAACGGTTAGCAAGAGTCACAAATGAAAAGTGAAACGAGATGGACGAGAATGCTGTAGCTAATCTTCACTTAGCTTTAGCTGATGGAGTATTATCCAGCATAGAGAAAAAGAAGACTGCGAAGGAAAGATGGGATCATCTCACAAAATTGTATGAGCCAAATCACTCCACAACAAAATTTCTCTGAAGAGGAAACTATACACTTTACGCATGGCTTAGTCCAATTCAATGATGAAGCACTTAAATACTTTAAATACTCTATTTTCTCAACTCACATCAATGGGGCACATAATAAAGATAAGTGAACATGCAGAATTTTTACTCTAAAGTCTATCAGATTCGTATGATCAACTCGTCATCAATTTAACAAACAATACAGACACTCTAGTCTTTGACAATATTACAGCAGCTATTTTGGAAGAAGACAATTAGCACAAAAGTAAGCAGGACAAGTTGGCAAATTCACAACAAACGGAGGCCTTGGCGGTAACAAGAGGAAGATCAATAGAACGTGACTTAAGTAGGAGTCATAGTCATAGTAGATCAAAATCCAAAAGTAAGAAGAATTTCAAGTACTACAATTATGGAAAAAAAAGAGCACCTGAAGAATGATTGTTGAAATCTAAATAAGAAAGATTACATTCCTTAAGGAAATATGACAAATATTTTAGATGATAGAGGTGCAATGATCTATGAAGAAACAACAACTATTGGAGGTAAGAGAAAATTTGTTGATGTATAACTTCTCAATTCAACAGCCACTTTTCATATGACCTCTTGAAGAGAATGGTTCCATTAGTATGAATTTGTCTCTGAGGGATCTGTTTATAGTTGTAATGATCAAGCTCTGAAGATCATTGGTATTGGCACCATCAAGCTAAAAATGTATGATGGGACAACTCATACTATTGAAAAAGTGCATCATGTGGAGGGCCTGAAGAAGAATTTGTTACCTGTAGGACAACTGTATGATCTCAATTTCAGATTTGAGATTCAAAACAAGATTATGAAAGTGATTAAAAAAGTGCTAGTATTTATGAAAGCAAAGAAGATTGTTGCAAATTTGTATATACTGAAGAGAATAACTTTGCAAAAAGTGTATGCATCTATTGTAGTGACTAATTCAGACCACAAATATGCAATAATATGGCATAAAAAGCTTGGACATATATCATAGCAAGGAATGAAGATACTTGCAGAGAAGAATCTGCTTTTAGGTCTCACAAAGGTATCACTACCTTTCTCTGAGCATTGTGTTGTAAGTAAGCAACATTGATTGAAGCTCAACACAACAAAGTTCAGAAGCAAAGAAATTCTAGAATTGATTCACTCTGATGTATGGCAAGCACCAGTTATGTCCCTAAAAGGAGAAAATTTCTTTATATCATTCATTGATAATTATTTGAGGAGGTTTTGGGTGTTTTCTATCAAGAGGAAGGCATATGTGTTTCCAACTTTCAAATTTTAAAAAGTATGGGTGGAACTTGCATCTGGTAAGAAAGTCAAGTGTTTGCACTCAGATAATGGAGGCAAATATACTGTGAAAGAATTTGATGAATTTTGCAAACAAGAAGGCATTAAAAGGCAATTCACGACAGCATACACTCCTCAACAAAATGGAGTAGTAGAGCAGATGAATAAAACTCTATTGGAAATAACAAGAGTGATGTTAAGAACCGCAAGCTTAGATAAGCAATTTTAGGCAGAAGCAGTCAATACTGCTTGTTATGTGGTGAATTGAGCTCCATCAATTGCAATTGAGTTAAAGATACTAATGGAGATGTGGACTGGTAAACCGATAGATTATTCCAACCTCCATATATTTAGAAGTCTGGCCTATGTAATGTTCAATGCCCAAGAAATTACAGAGTTGGATCCAAAATCTAAAAGATGCATTTTCTTAGGATATACTAAAGGTGTGAAGGGATATCATCTGTGAAATCCCACTGCCCACAAGATTGTTATTAGCAAGGATGTTATTTTCATAAAAGATAACGATCAAGAGCAAGCAAAAAAGGTTAGCACTATATAAGAGAATCCAAAAACTACAACAGTGCAAGTGGATAAGGAAGTTAATCAAAATGATTTTTCTAAAGTTGCACAAAGGACGAGGAGTAAGAACCAGTTGAATATGATGTTCCAGATACTCAGAGACTAATTCACATAAGAGGAGCACTGATCTGGCACTCAGATTATATTATAGAGAGCAATATTGCATACTGTCTTTTAACTGAGGACGGAAAGTCATCAACTCTTCAAGAAACAATGCAAATTCAAATACATCTCAGTGGATGGCAGTAATACAAGAAGAAATTTTAGCTCTGCATAAGAATAAGACATGAGAGCTGGTATCACTGCCATAAGGAAGAAAACCTATTGGCTATAAATGGGTTTACAAGATTAAACAAAGTGGTGACGATCAAGTAGAGTAATATCGTGCTAGATTGGTGGTAAAAAGATATGCTCAGAAAGAAGATATTAATTTTAACAAAATATTTTCTCCTGTGGTTCGACTCACTACAATTCAAGTAGTTCTGGCAATGTGTGCTATATTGATATGCATCTTGAGCAGTTAGATGTGAAAACTACATATCTTCATAGAGATCATAAAGAAGAAATTTATATGCTCCAATTAGAAGATTTTGAAGAAAACGGGAAAGAGAATTTGGTTTGCAAGTTAAACAAATCTCTATATGGTTTAAAGCAGGTGCAGAGGTGTTAGTATAAGAGATTTGATTCCTTCATCATGAGCCTTGGATACAGCAGACTAAATGCAGACCCTTGTGCATATTTCAAGAGGTTTGTGAAAAATGATTTTATAGTCTTACTGTTGTATGTAGACGACATGTTGGTAACAGGCCCCAATAATGATCGTATCAAAGAATTGAAGGCACAGTTGGCTAGGGAATTTGAAATGAAGGACTTGGGACTAGCAAACAAGATTCTAGGGATGCAAATTCACCGAGACAGAAATAATAGGAAGATTTAACTTTCTCAGAAGAATTATTTGAAGAAGATCTTGCAGCGATTCAACATGCAAGATTGTAAGTCAATTTATACCCCACTTCTTATTAATTTCAACTTATCCTCAAGTATGAGTCCTAGCAATGAAGAAGAGAGGATGGAGATGTCTCGAGTACTGTATACATCAACAGTGGGGAGCCTAATGTTTGCTATGATTTGTACAAGACCAGACATTGCACATGCAGTAGGAGTAGTTAGTATATACATGGCGAATCCTGGTCAAGAGCATTGGAATACTATTAAAAGGATTCTTAGATATATCGAAGGAACCTCAGATATTGCATTATGTTATGGAGGATCAGATTTTATTGTCAAAGGATATGTTGATTCTGATTATACAGGTGATCTTGATTAAATCCACTATAATATATGTGTTTACACTAGTTAAAGGAGCTGTGAGTTGGGTTTCAAAACTGCAGTCAGTTATGGCTACATCAACAACAGAAGTAGAATATGTAGCAGCTACAAAAGCTAGTAAAGAAGTAGTGTGGTTGAAGATGTTGTTAGAAGAACTTAGGAATAAACAAGAGAATATTACTCTGTATTGTGACAGTTAGAGTGCTTTGCATCTTACAAAGAATCTAGCATTTCATTCAAAGACAAAGCACATCCGAGGTCAATATCACTTTGTTCATGAGAAAGTGGAAGAAGAAATAGTGGATATGTAGAAAAATTCATACAATGGATAACCTGACAGATTTTATGACAAAAGCAATCAATCGTGACAAGTCTATATGGTATCGATCCTCGTGTGGCCCGACAAAGACGTAAGCAACATGCAATGGCAAGGTAGAAAGAATAATGTGAAGATCTGATTGACTTTTAATCAAATCTTCAAGTGGGAGAATTGTCAAAAAAATAACAGGCACAGAAAACGGTGCTTACCAAAGTTGACCAATGAAAGAGGATAACTGGCCATTTGGCTAGCTATCTCCTATATCTCTTGCCTATAAATAGGCAGGAGATCAAGCAAGAAGAAGATAGCAAGCAAAGAAGAGAAGAGAGAAGTGAGGTGAGAAAGAAAAGAAAGAGAAGAAGAGATAAAAAATATTTTGTGTATTTTTGGGTCTAGTTTTTCCTCGTAATTCTCTAGTTTTTTCCACTAGTAAAAGTCTTCTATCCTTGCCCGTGATTTTTACACTAATTTGGGAGTTTTTCACGTAAAATCTGTGTTCATTACTATTCCTTCATTCCTATTTAGCTGTGAACCTACTCTAATCCGACCGATTTTCACAACAGTTCAGACAATAATGTCATAAGGGTCTGCTTCTACTTTGGTAGCTGCCGTCCCTTTGCCTTTGTCAACCTCGATTTTGTTAACTACCACACAATCATAACAAGACATCTGTAACATGTAATCTTTTTGAAGACAGACAAATCGTGGGTTTGACCTTATTAGTTTTGGTTTGAAATCTTAAACTCGACTAAAATAAAGTTTGTTGAACACATACTTCTTTTAGATAACCAACAATGGACTCTTACCTTCAATGGAAGTTATTGCTTTCAAAACCTCCTTTTTGAATTTCGGGCTTGACGTATTAACCTTGAAGATAGTTCTTTGTTCCATGAAAAAACTATCCTATTTAGAATTGAAATATTGATCTTTTTGTGCGAGCACTCACCTTCCAGGAAGTCATCAAGCTAGTATCTCATGTGCTAGCTTGTCAGATGATTCAATCTTAGACTTAATAGCGTCAATAATTTAATTAATAGCCGTGGAACCCTCGAGTATTCGCATATTTTTCATTTCTTTGCTGTTCTCTTTTCATTATTCTGACCTAATCAAGCTACTATTACTGGTAACCATCATGGAGGATGATCGTCACCTTTGATCTCCATATGATGATATCAGAAATAAAAAGAAACAGACAACAAGCAAGAGATATGCAAGTAGCGTGTAAATACATGAAAAGAAAATAAAGGTGGAGTAGATATTTGGGAGATAAAATTTGTGCGAACACTACAACAAAAACGACTTTTGGCTGCTAAAAAAATTATCGCTAAAAGTCCCAAAATTGTC
>JANIPM010000009.1:6457138-6470327 GCA_027478405.1 Erythroxylum cassinoides
TAATTAATTTAAAAATATAATGTATTATATTATAATTATTACACATAATAGTATAATTACAAAAATAGAAACATGTTTTTGTTTTCAGTTTTTTATTAGAAATCTCAACCAAACAGGTTTGTGTTTTCAGCTTTTATATTACAAATCTCAACCAAACAAGTTTTCGTTTTTTTAAGGAAAAAAACAGAAACCAAAAACAAGAAACAAAAATCAAAAACAACAGCAGAAAAACAGAAGTGGAACCAAACGGCCCCATAGTCTTCATATGTTTTGAAGCATCGTTAGTAGTGTCACCGGCGTTCATTAGTCAACAACTCGTCATATATACTATGAGTATGTGAACTTCGAAAGAATCATCGTATTTCATTGTTTTCCTTGAGTCAATAAAAGGAGAAACCTTTTATGTTAGTCCATACAAATATTTGGGGTCCAAGTTGTGTCAAATCCAAGTTGGATTCAATATTTCATGATTATTATTAATGATTTCTCTCGAATAACTTGGTTATATATAATGAAAGATCGTTCATAGTTATTCTCTATTTTTTGTACTTTCTATGTTGAAATTCAAAATCAATTTAGTACCCAAATCAATATTCTTTCTAGCGATAATGCTACAAAATATTTCTCCAATTCATTCTCCATCTACTCGCAACAATAGGTTATTCAACATCAATCTTACCACCCACACACTCCTCAACAAAATGAGGCAGTTAAGAGAAAAATCCAACACATTGTCCAAATAGCTTGTACCCTGTTAATCCACGTGAATGTTCCCCAAAGTTTTGGAGGAGATGCTGTCCTCACTGCATGTTTTCTTATCGAATGTCAATTTTTATGTTGACAGGTAAAACTCCATTCTTTGTTCCCTACCAATATCATTTTTTCTATTAATCCTCAAGTATTCAATTGTGTTTGTTTTCTTCATCAACTTCAGCCTGGCACAAATAAATTAGACCTAAAAGCTATAAAGTGCATTTCTCTCGAATACTCTCATCTGCAAAAAGGGGTACAAATGTTTTAGCCCTTCTTTTGAATCAATTTTTTGTGCCTGTTGGTGTTACATTCTTTGAAGAAACATAATGCTCAATATGTCTCTATTGACAATGATGCGGGTCTGCCAATTCCCTTCATCCCTTCCCAAACAACTCCCAATCATGTCAACCCAGATCCTAATTCTACCACTTCTGAACTTGCTCCTGACCCTAACCTTACTCCTTCCAAACATCTATCTCATCTTGATTTGAAAGTTTACATTGAACGCGCTCATCATGAAGTACGACTAAAAGATTCACAGTCATCACTATCGTCTTCATATTACTTTTAAACTAGTCTTCCATAAGAGAACCGAACATATTGAGGTGAATTATCACTTTGCTCGTGAAAAGCATCAAGAAGAATTGATTGAGACACCATATGTCAAGTCAGAAGGCCAACTTTTGGAAGGGTCTCAAGTAAAATATCTATATAACAAGCTTGGAGCTTATGATATGTATGCTCCAACTTGAGGGAAAGTATTAGGAAAATTAGATCTATGTTAGGGAGAGTTAGATGTAAATGATTTCCTATTTATTCCTAAAATCAGCTTTCCTTATGTAATTGGTACTTCCCTTATATAATTGGTTCTTACTATTATATAAAGGTTACGAGTCTTGAGATTGTATCAAGCCCTAAATTGACATTCTCTAATATTGTCTTTAACACAAACATTTGTGAGGATTGCAACCTTGATCTTTGACAGAACATGCTAATACAACCAAGCAGTAGAAGCAACAAAAACCATTATCCACAAAAGAACAATAAGATTCTTGCTAGACTATAAACTGATAAATTGGATGTTCAATATTTGGGCATACCTTGAGTAAAGTCTTGCCAAAACTTGCTTCCTCTGTTGCAATTGTTTCCTTGATGTGTTTTTCATTTTGTTTGAGCTCTGGGAAAATATCACCCATCACTCTTACAACAACGCTAACAAGCCTACACCCGTGCAAGCATTAATGTCAAGCAATAACAAAAAAAACCTATAGTTAAAATATATAAGCACTGATGGTCACAAGATGCCAATCTTTCATAGAGAGAATAAAGTAGAAACCTTAAAGAAATGAAGGCAACTTCATAAAAGTAAATGCAAAAATCACCTCAAGTTTGACCTCCATTAATAAGCATCAAAAAATTAATTCTCTTTCTTACCCATTAAAAAATCCTTCTTGAGCTTTTAGAACCTCACTTCCATACCGAACAGCTCGACGAAGGATACGCCTCAAAACATACTCACGACCCTCGTTGCCTACTTACAAGAAGTACATTTAACACATATATTTGCAAAGTATACACATGCACATGAGCAGATATAAGCTTGCTTATTTATTTCAAACCATAAGAACAAATAAAGGCTGAAGTACACCCAATATTAGACCTTTAACTACCTGGACAAGAACCATCAGCAATTGCAAATGATAAGGTCCTAATATGGTCAGCAACAACCCTATAAGCCATGTCAATGCCATCTACATCATCAGATCCAACTTTTCCAGTATAAGGTCGTGCCCCTGTTACCTACAGTTTCAGAAATTAGAGTTATCATGCAACCAAATAAGTCAATGTTTTGCTAATAGTTTAAATATGAATATTTAATGAAAAAAATCAGATAGGCTTTTAGACCATTCAAACACTACGCAACAATTGTCATAGCATTTTATCAGGAAGATAAACAAAAGAATTTACTGTGAAATGAAAAAGGGGAAAAGACAAACCCGAAACTCTTGTGAAGATATTAGTCAAATTTTCCAAATCAGAATATGTAATGATTGTCAAACGAGCAATGCTAGAAAAGGTACAGTAAGTAATTCCATTAAGAACCTTACATGGTATTTTTCTCAAACATGTTTAAACTTATTCAATAACCTTCAATTCAGTCATTATGTCATATCACCAACACAAAACATGAAAATAGAGAAATGGCACAAAGATTTAATAAAAAAAAGTCTCATGACATTACCTGCTGGATAGCATCAAAAATTGGCATGAATACATCAGTGTCGTAATTGCTCATCTTATTCTGAAGTACAGAAGTCAATCTTTCAAAGCCCAGTCCAGTATCAACATGCTTTGCAGGCAGAGATTTCAAACTACCATCACTTTCCCTATTGAACTGCATAATAATATAAAAACAAATAGTAAATTATAGTAGTTCAGGGTAGCTAAATCCTGCTAAGGCCACAAATTCTCAACCTAAAAGAAATGGTTCAATTAAATCAAAGTCTTTCTATTAATTAATTGACACCAAATCTGATGCATTGGTACAATTTAAGAATAAAAATTATAGACCCTATCAAGGAATATTACCTGAATAAAGACAAGGTTCCATATCTCAATAACTGTAGGATCATCATTATTAACCAATAGTGCAGCATCACGATTACCAATTCTGTCGAAATGAATTTCTGTGCAAGGTCCACAAGGACCAGTGTCTCCCATCTCCCAAAAATTGTCCTATTGAAAGAATATACCCAAAAAACGTGAAAGTAAATAATTATGACTTTATTATGCACAGTATACAAGAACAATAGTGATCATCTTAAATGTAACACAAAAATAACCAAGATGTCAAACAAAAGTAGGCTTCTTGCATAAATTACCAAAACAGTATCCTACAACCATATGAAAAGAAGCTTCTGGTGGCTACTTTCTTCAGCATTAATAATGATAAAAAAAGATAGCTATAAAAAGAATCACCATAACAAGAAAATATAAGTAAAATCAAAACATCAAAGAACCATACCTTACAACCAAATGGCAGAACCCGTTTAGGTGGCAAAAATTTGAGCCATATATCTCTTGCCTCAGTATCAGGAGCAAGACCAGCTTTCTCATCACCACCAAAATAAGTAGCATAGAACCGATCAGATGGCAATTTATACACCTAGGCGTCAACAACCCAAGGCATTAGCTTTGATTAAAATACCAGAGGTAACAAATACCTCAGAGAAAACAGAAGTAAGTAAATTAGCTATACAAAAAAATCACCTTAGTCAGAAGTTCCCAAGCCCATTCAATTGCCTCGTTCTTGAAATAATCACCAAACGACCAATTTCCCAACATCTCAAAGAATGTATGGTGATAAGTGTCCTTACCAACATCATCAAGATCATTGTGCTTTCCACCAGCGCGCATGCACTTTTGAGTATTGTAAGCTCTAGTAATCTTGCTTAACTGAGTGTTAGGGTCAACAGTTCCCAAGAATATTGGCTTGAACTGGTTCATACCTAAAAGCACGGCACTTCACGATCATTTAATTTACTCACAAAACAAACAGAAATTTGAATCACCAAAAAACACGGGGAAAAAGAAAGTAAACGACATATTACCAGCATTTGCAAAGAGCAGAGTTGGGTCATTAACAGGAACAACAGGACTCGATTTCCAATTAACGTGTTTTTTCTCCTCAAAGAACTTAAAGAAAGTGTCCCTCACTCTGTTCGCTGGCCACTCCACCTCCTGCGGATCAACCCCCGGCATGGCTGCGGCGACGGAATTCGGCGGAGAGTACGACGGAGAAGGTGCAGATGACGAGGACGAGGAGAAGAAGAAGTAGGTGCAAACCCTAGCCGCCGCTAAGGAGAGAGGAGAGGGTCGAAGAGAGGTGTTACTTGGAGCAAAAGCATATATTCTATTCATTCATTGTTTTACGCTAACAGTGACAGAGGCCTCTTTGGTGTCTTGAAGCTTATCGTCATTCCAACTTCCGCATCTTCGATCAAAATTGGATCGGATTGTAGGGTCTCTTTTCCATCTGATTCTGTAATTTTTGTAAAACTGTAAATTAAGGAATGGTACTGAGCCGTCTTTTGACCTAATAACTCTGTCTCATCCTTATTTCGTGTCTAATATAACATCATTTTGTATGTTATGCGCATAATACGACATAGTTTTTATTGCAAAATAATGTCATATTGAGCGCATAACAGGATTGAAGCAAAATAATAAGAACAAAGAATTTGAAGCCGGCCTAGGGTTACAATTGCAACCAATTTTTAAAATAAAATTTTAAATTAAAATATAAAATAATATCATTTTATTTAAAATAATTAAGTTAGATCTAAATCTAGGTCAATTAAAAACACCTAAATTTAAATTTAGTTATTACCCCTAATTAATTATGGAACTTTCGGGACTAAGGTTGCCCATACTTCAGCCCAAGAAGGGCAGGGCCAGCCCAGCATAACATATTATTTTTTTCAAAGTAATATTATTTTATTATTGTCATGCTTTTAATCTAGACAGTTGAGCCCCGACTAAGACTTAATCGGGCTTAGAAATTAAATTCTGATCTTGGTCTGCTGACTTCGAGCAAGCTATGTTAGATAGGTTAGATCGGACTATTGCCAACCTTCTAACTTTATATAATGCGTGGATCGAGGTTCAATCTTCTCAACTTTAAATATTCCCAATTTATGATAAATAATTAAATATTCAAAAAAAAAAGAGTTTCAGATATATATATATGTATATTAGAAGGCAAAAACTAAAATTTATCATTTCCAATTTATCACATGAGAAATTGCATGGGTTAATGCTTGGATGAAAACAGAAAATAGTGGCTGTTGTGGTTTTGCATTTAGGATGTTACTCTTGCGGTAAAAATTAATGAAGCTGTTAAAATGGTGGTGTTGGAGTGGAACTGTGGGACTCTTATTATGTGAAGGATTTATGCATATGCGATATTGAGTTAATGTGGGAGTGTGTGGCATAAGTAAGGTGTGTGTTAATTGGCTGTTGAGTTTTGGTAAATTGGAAAATTGCTATTGCGTGGTCAAGGTGGACTGTCATTAATTAATTGAGTTTGTATCATACATGTTAATGAGGGGCAGCTGCCGTGAATCTCTATAGTGAGTGTTGCCTATATCTTTGATTCATAGTAGAAGTCTATTTGCCAACGTTGGTGTGCGGTAATCAACGTGACTTGTGTGTGTCACTGAAGTGGTGGGTCTGATGTGTCCATGAACATATACATTGCTTGCCATGCAGGTTATCAACACAATTGAATTGTTAGTTTATGCCCTACAGTCAATCATTTTGGTTGTAGTTTAGTGACAAATTATTTAAAAGGCATTCTTTATCTTGTACATGTTTAGATGTATATGATAAATTCCATAGGAAAATTGTACATTGCAAATGAAATTATAATGAGATTATAATTATGAGATTCATATTGCATTTATATATTATTCCTAAATATTCCTAGTCATTGTTTTATTAAGATTGAACATTAATAGAATATAAAAAGACTAGCACACATTTTGTTTTTCCTTATGAAGGAAGTAGTTGATCTCATAGGCTAAAGTATAGAGATACTTAAACAAATGTGTGGATGCTTGTCAAAGAATAAGTTCACTGAACAGACCCGATATAAGAAATCTATTTGGAACATTACTTTTATGTCTATAGAATTCTCATTGTGATGAATGTATAAGTAATCATTTGACTTGAGGTTATGAAAGTTATCTTGTATGGGGAGTATTATATTTTAATACTACTTAAGATCTATTTAATCATAGGTCGTTTAATCGATAATCATTAAATGTAGTATGAACTACATGGAGATAGTTGAGTGATCAAGATAAGATTCATTACCCTAAAATAATTAGAGAGAATATTTCGTTGTTCTCGATTAGTATTAATTAAAGAAATCCTTAGTCAAGGTAAAATGATGCTTTGTAAATAGTTTACAAATGTCATTAATTGAATTGATATCTAATGGCGGAGAATTAATATGATTAGACTCAAAATAGAATAGACATTAATTTCATTATCTATATCCAATTGGAACATTGTATAATGAAATGATTGAATTATGTGAAAAAATTATGCTCGGAAAGGTTAGTCAAAACTACTTTGATATTCCTAAATATTTAGGTGGTCATGATGCATTGTTAGACACCAATCTTGATCTATGATTATAAATTGTTTAATTGGAGAATTAAAGATAAATTAAAAAGAGCTTTAATTTATCTAATTTTATTTATGAATTAAATTAGATTTTATAATCATTGCCAACATATTCGTGAACCTAATGAGTTTCACATATAGAATGTGTTAAAGAGAACAAAGTTAATTTAATCAAGTTGGACTTGATTGTAAAATTTGATAAACTTTATAATTAAATATGAGATATTTAATAAATAAAGATCAATATGAGATATTGAATCTTATATTAACATAATTAAAATTAAAATTTAATTGAAATTAGAATTTAATTTCAATTAAATTACTAAAACGTTCGCAGTTTATTATAAATAGACTTAAGCTTTATAAAGCTAGCACTTCTTACTTAACCCCCTCTGTAAGAATTACAGAGTTCTCTCAACATGTTTTATGGATACCGCTAGAGGTCGGACATTTAAGTCGCTACGATAGTTGAGACGAATCAGTTTCGGGAACAGTTTGAAGGATACGATAAGACAAATATTAAGTTTCAGAATATGGTACGAATTAAATTTCCACTTTATTATGATTTGTGTTAATCATTTTATAGAATTAAATATACCTTAATTTTCGAGAAATCAAATATCACGAAAAAGTTTTGTAATTATTACGCTGTCGGGATCAGATTTTTACCTGATTTCCCAACACAGTTGTCACCTTTTATGGTTATTTTCACCAACTTTTACTAAGTTAACCCGAACTCTGAATAGATTACGCCACAAAATTCGTCGTAATTTTCTCATCTCTTTCGGATACCACTTGTTGTAAAAATAAACCAAATTAGAGCATATTTGTAACTAAATAAGACTGAAAAATAATAATAAACAGACAAAATTTACTTAAAAATTTCCTAAATTAGGATAAATTACCACCTCTCTCTATTTTAAAAAGATAAACACTAACTTTCTTACTAAACGGGAAAAACATTCTCTAAACTATTGTAAAAATTTTATAGAAATAAAAATTTCTTAGATGATTTGCTGTCTTCATTTCCTGCTTATAAAATAGGCAGGAACTGTGTAGAATAAGTGGTCATTTAGCCAACTACCCTTTTAACTTTTCTGAATTTATTTCAACTTTGGCCTACCATTTTTGACAAGTCATCCACATTAATTATGGACTGTCCTTATAGTCATTCGGATTGAAGATCAAAACAAAACATCAGTCATCCTTATGAATTATGGAACGTCCGTGGAGTCATTAGGATTGGAGATTAATTAGATAGCAGAAAACGAAGAGAACAAAAGCCAGAAAAGCTAACGATTAAGAAAGTAGTTGAGTTACCTTCTCGCAGGAAGAATACCAACAGTGGGTGGGTAGTGGTTGTGTGTTGCAGACCTCAGGGCATGAACAACAGCATCTTCTGCGACAGATGCGGTAGTGAAGCAAGGGAAAACAGAAGGGTCGCCAAGGCCGAGAGGCACTACTGTTCTTCCATCATCTGTGTTGAGATTCTCCATTAAAGCAGTGAGCACTCCATGAAAAGTGACGGCGGAGGCTGTGCTGAAGCTTTTCTTGGCTTGAAAACCCCAGTTCCTTGAACCCTTCTCCATCAACTCTCTCTCTCTCCTCCGCACCCTCTCGTTGTCATGTGAACCACAAGCGATTCTGTGTTGCTATATTGTACTTTATTTGCACAGCCAAAGGGTCACGACGAAGGGAATGAGATGAGACGATCAAATTTATAGTCAAAATTAGTCCCAATACTTCTATCACTGTTAACATGTATGACACTACTTCTACCACTAATTACTTGGACTTAAAACACAGGAAATATCATCAACAAAATAACAATCGACTCTTTCAATGATAAAAAATAAATGGATAAAAAATCTGAATTTACACAAACTTTCTTCCTTATTATTGATTCGACATGTAGTCATATCAAGCACAGTCTTCGATTTGCAATACTTAAACTCGATCTTCTTCTTTTCAATTAGCTCTCAAGAAATGGAAGCTCAGGTCAGTACGCTTGCTTCTTTCACGAGAAATTCGATTCTTGGCTTGATTGCAGTAAAATAGCAATTAACTCTTTCAACAACGAAAAAGAAACGGGTAAAGACAACTAAAACTTCTTTTCTAGTAGCTCTTGGTCACACATGCCTTAATCCAATTGATCCATGTGTTAATTTTAAAAAATTTGCATATTGGTCCTTCTTTTTTCTTTACTTCCCACTTTGACCTATAATCTTATAAATTAATTTTATTCTCCTATGTCTTAATTTCTAATATAATAAATTTCATACAATTTGGTTAATTATATCCAGAGTTATACCCAAAACACTATAGGCTGTTCAAAAATCGAGACAACAGCCATAACTCAACTTCAAGCCAGAACTCCAAAATCTTAGAGGCAGCATAAAATTTTGGCTCCTTCATGTAATTATTATAATTATGTCTCTAGTTTAATCTCAAATTGAAATTATCCAATTTAGAAATCTGCAGGTCAAGATATGGCCAAATTATAGAAGTCTGTTTAGTATAACCTATTCATTCAGTGAGGTACATTTCCCAAATCGACTAACTTCAGTCTTATCATATAAAAGCAACACAAAAATACATCCAATTTAACCAACAACATCCAATTTACTTATAGAATATCTCTTTTATCACCTCTTACATCACATTTATAAATCCAAGCAAACATATCAAAAATTTTCATACATATTTCATGTCTAAGTATGTATGTCCATGCTGAAGTGAACAAATTATCCATTTACTCTTGTATTTTATATTAAGTATCATTATATCTCTTAATACACTTAGATGTACTTAATTCATTTATTACGTTCACTTCTTAATACACCCTAGACATGCTATAATACTTTTAGGGTATATGTTAGGACCTTACATCATGCATATGATTTTAAAATAAAATTTGAAGTACCTTCAGCTCGATAGGCCGAGCAAAGGGATGGATTAGTAAGTGTTCTTCCTTTATTAATTAACCCCGCTCAAAATAGTTATAACTAGAAAAACTGACAGTGGAATTTTGTTTTTACCTTGAGTGAACAATGCATATACAGGCAGTGGTAATGCACCAGCCGCAGGAGGCCCTAGTAGTGTTAGGGAGTTTGATCAAGATAATTGTAAGTTAGGGGCAAAATCATTTGATGAGAGTAGAGAACCCAAAAGTGCCCTAATTTGGTTGGATCGGGATAAGAATAATAAATTTAAATGGTTTGGTGATAAAAGGATGAGACGAGAAATATCACCTAGTCAGAGTTTGGTCAGACCACCCACAGTGTCCAGAGACTTCCAAAACACCAGGAGCTTAGTACCGAGGTGTAAATAATTTGGAAGCAAACTATCTGCATAGGCTGGGGTAATTGCAATAACCTAATAGGAAGTTGAGGATACATCCGGTATGGTAATAGGAACGATTATAGTTTTGGTAGTGATGAATATATTTTAAGTCAACCCCAAAACTATAAACTAGTATGTGTTAAAAGATTGTGTTAGCTAGATTGGTGTGAAGTTGGAGGTTTTAGAGTGCCATTTGACAATGACTAATTTCACTAAAACTACATCGGTAGCATAGAACGTTCATAAAGGTGGTTTCAAAGTAGTTAGACTAAGAAGATCTATAATGAGTTATAATATTAGATATCCATGAATATGAATTCATACTAGGAAGGAAATTGATCGATAATACATTATGTCGATGTGGATTGCTTCTAAAGGAAGTTAGGATTTGTACACAAAGGAAGTGAGATATAGTATTCGGTAGGAAATGTAGAATGCTTCCATCTACTAGCGTATCAAAAGTACTAAGAATTTAGTATACAAGTTTTTTAGTTCCTATGACTCAATAATTAAATAATTTTATGAGGTTATTTAGCATTTTAATACTGGAAAAGTAATTTGTGAATATATATGGAGGATAAAATTGCTTATTACGATTGAATTCACTAAGGATTAATTATTGATACAAGTAATTGGTGACTAACTTTTGATATGTTTAAATGTTATGACCTTATGGAGTGATTGGTTAGAATAAATATCAATTTTAGCATAAAAGTTAGTGTTAAAGGTTAAGCCTAGTTTTTACTGTAAGGCAATTTCTGGATTCATACAAAGTAATGTTGTATATGAAATTGTGATGGAATCTTTAATCAAGACTAATGATTGAATAATACTTTTAGGAGCAATGATCAATTTGAAGGAAGTTTTAATTACACGTATATTAGGATATTGATTCCAAGTTTTGAAGATTCATTATTTTGCATTCTTTTGATCTAAGACAATTGTCTTATTTCTTGACAATTAAATGAGTGAAAATGGTGGTAAAAATTTCAAGGAAATGTTAGTGATAAGTTTTGATCATGGAGAATTGTCTCATTATAATTGAGAGCTATTAATTTACATAAAATTATATTTGACAACTAGGGAGAATTGTAACATCCTATTTGCATACTAAGGGTTAGAACCCTAAATGGAAAATAGCAATGAGAGATTAGGAAATGCACTTCATACTCATGCATAATATAGTGCACATACATGTGAATTATTGCACATATTGCAATGATTTGTTCATACACTCATTTGACATTTTTAGGTATAAATGATTGTTTTAATATGATTATGATATGGATAATGAAGATTTTGCCTTAAAAATTGATTTGGTGAATTAAATTATTGATTTAAAATTTTTGGTGAAATTTGAGAATTTTCTAAAATTATGGGTATTTTGGACTAGAAAAAATGCAAAGTGGCAGAACAATTAATAAATAATAGTAGAAATAAGTGTCAAATGGTAGTAGAAATTATTGATAAGTGAAATTAAGATTTAATGATAAGTGTCATTGAAAATTTGGATACAATTGGATTAGAAATTGGAGACAAATGGACTAGCTTTTTAAAAGAGTCAATTGGAGACCACAATAAAATGACAAGTGGCAAGTGACAAGTGTCACAACACTTGCCACTTACCACTCACGATTTTTTTACCTAAATTAAAGACCATCTCATAGTCTTTCACTTGTCATTTCGATACATGCTTCTTTTCTTTATCTTCTTCATTTGCTCTCTTTTTCACTCACGACCATCTCACTCTCACCCTTATCATGTTGATTTTTGTCTAACTCTTTCACTTTGTTTCTTCAAGATTCGTTGTCTTCCCCGTCTTGTTACTAAAAGACCTAACCCTTCTACCTTGAATGATGATGATGATTGTGTAAGCCATGGAAAGATATGGTTTCATGGTGATTGAAGAAACTTGGAGTTTAATCAAGTAAGTTAAACTATGTTCTTTATGGGTTGCCTAAATAGAAGCATATATGATGATAATTGGTGATAAAATGATCATGAAAAAGATTTTGAAAATATATGTGTAACGTGGGTGAAAAATGAACATATACATGTCTTGCTTTCGTGTTTTGATGGGTAATAGATTATAGAATGATATAATGTTGGATTAATAGAGGAAACGGTGTTTTTATATATGTTGGGACATGGGTAAAGAAATGAACACAATGATGTCTTGTTTTGTGTTTAAGATGATCAATATTTCATAAGTTGTTGCAGAGATGAGTTTGAAATAGAAAGATCATTAAAGGTGGTGTAGCAAAAAGTGCATAAAATTTTGATAGAAAATGAGTTTTATGTTTTATTTTCTTGGTGTATTAATGTGGATTTCTTTGGGTGATTTAGAGATGAACTAAAATAAGTCTAGATCTACAGAAAGGAAGTAATGTGGTATCTTGAAATGAGAAGAATTAAGATAATAGTTAGAAGTGAAATGAAAGTGGAAATGAAGTTAAACATGTGCAAAAAGTTGATGATGAATGTATATATGTATATGTTCCATTTTTAGTGTTCATGATCAAGTATGGACTATAATTTGTTTATAAATGATATTGACGTGAAATGGAGTTAAGAATGATGGGTAAATGATGAGTAATTGAACTAGAAATGATAGACCAAGCATAAGGTGTTGAATGTAGTTAGTAAAGAGTTAGAAATCTGGAAAATATGGATGCAATTGGAACGATTTTGGGGCAAAAGGCATAACTTTTTTTGTGAAGGTCAGATTGAGGTCATTTAAGTATGCTTTTGAAGAGGACTTCGAGTTCTACAAATTCTATGAAGACCAGAGGAGAGATTTTGATGTCTAAAGGGTTAAAATTTCACATTTATGTAAGTGACCCATGAAGGTCCATCCAGTGGACATGATGTCCCTTCAAACAGACATGGGCAGATCTAGAAA
>JANIPM010000009.1:6508259-6519272 GCA_027478405.1 Erythroxylum cassinoides
GGGTGAGTTTTGCGAACTCAATGAGTGACCATCATCGATGGCTCACCCAGTCACATAACACATAAATCACATTCACATCACTTCACATTTCAAATTCAATACAATTTAATCATTCCTAATAAGCATATTCAATGTGCATGAGATCCACTTTCCATTTATTACTTTGTTGTGCCGAGTGCCTAAACTGTCCCGTATAAAGCTCATTGATAACTGTCCCATATAGGGCTCATTAAACGTTGAGCTTAAGGCTCTAAATCACTTTTGAGCTCAAGGCTCTAAATCACTTTTGAGCTCAAGGCTCATTTTCACTCATTGAGCTTTAAACTCTAATCGTTGGCTACTCTAGTCACAATTGCTATTATATTTCATACATTCATGCAACAAAATGCATCAATCACATTTGTATGTTCCTCTTCAATCTCATTCCCATATCATTGGACCTTAATCCGACACTCAACATCAAGTTGAGAATCACTCTTTCACTTACATGCTAATGCACATTCAAAACACATTTAACAATCAAATTAAGTACACTTAGTTCTTCTCATTCATATACAAGTAGCTCTTCAATATCTCTTCAATCATCACAATCATCGGACCTTCTGTTCGAAATCAACAATCAAGATGCATTCATATCGATATTCATTAGTCAATTAATATAAAAATCAAACTAAACAAAACAAACAATGAAATAAGACCATCTAGGTCTACTCACAGTACGCTCTAAATTAGCATTAACTTCCATGATTCGGAAACGTATAGATGCGGATGTTCTATCTTGTATCACCATTATACAAAACACATATTGCACATACATTATTAATTGCCCAATCACATAAACATTCAGTTTTACACACATGTATATGTGTAATGTATAATGCATGCTCAAAGATAATTCTCGGGTATATTTTCTAAATTCACATCTTATACTCATTCTCAATTCATGATCCATATTGTCTACTTTAACTTAGACTTACACTTCATTTACACATGACCATTCTAAAATTCTCCATTCAATCTCTACTTTTGTATGTGTCCAGCTTATTCATAAGCTTATATCTTAAGAAAATTTGATTACTCTATATCATAACTCAATTTCTCTTCATCTCTTTTCTAACCTTAAATAATCTCATAATACCCCATTCTCATTCACAATTAATCACTTATTAGATATTACTTAACCTCCTTGAACATAACTATAATCATATAAACATCTTCATTCCCATGGTACTCATGCATTTGATACTTTGATTTCATCCATTCATTCATTAAGTTTTAACCTTCATTTTCACTTCAAACCTATCATACTTTTGTCCCATAAACCAAGGATCATTCTAGGTTCACTTTAAGACCCATTTAAGCCTTAATTAGGGTCACTTGACCCGTGAATGTCCGTTAAACAGACCTTTATGGGTCATTTACAGAAACTTGAACTTTTGACCATATAAACATCAAAATCTCTTCTCTAGGTCTTCATAGAATGTAGCTCTTGAAGTCCTCTTTAAAACTATACCTAAATGACCTCAATCCGAGTTCTACAGAAAAAGTTATGCCTCTTTCACTAAAGTATGTCCAATTGCATTCTATGTTTTCCAGATTTCTAACTCTTTACTTACAAAATTCAATTCCTCATGCTTAGTCAATCATTTCTAATTCAATACTCATCATTTATCCATTATTCTAAGTTGATTTCAACTCAATATCATCCATAACCAAATTATATCCCATGATTGATCATAAACACTAATAACATATCATACACATACATACACATTTATCTTCAACTTTCTGTACTCAGTACTCAATTTCATATCAAATTATAGACTCTTAAAGACAAGATTTGAATTTGATGTCTTCATACAAAATGTAGCCATATGTCTCTAATTTAATCCAAATTAAAAATAATCTCATTTGGATAACTACAAAACAAGTTATGGCTAAATTACATAAGCATATCCAGTGGAATTGTTATAGCTAGCATATTCTAGCCACTTTAAACACCATTCTCAATTTGTCTATAAACTTCCATCGTAATTCTTCTCTTTTCAAGACACTATACTTGTATTTTCTTTAACTTCCATACCCAATCCAATATATTCATAAAACAACCAATTATTCACGTTTTTATCTATCAAAAACAGAACATAAAACTATATTTATCAGTCAAATTTTCTGCACAATTTCTACATCATTTTGACGATCCTTATATCACTAAATCATCATTACAACATCTTATGAACATCAATCATCATATATTTAAAGGTAAGACAATTATTTGCTCATTTCATCAACCACATTCCATCATATGTAAAGCACCATTTTGTGATCAAAGAACCCATCCTCATACATATCTCATTCAACAAATCATAAGGAACAATATGCTACTTACTTGAGTTAGCTTCAAGATCTTCAAAATCACCACTAAACCTTAACTCTTTCCCCTCCACGATCATCAACTTTCATGGAGGAATGGTTTGGGTCTTTTAGTAGCAAGGTGAAAAAAAACAAAGAAAATGAAAGTGGCAGTGAAAAGTGAGAGCAAGGTTTAACATTGATGAAGGTGGGTAAGGGTGGGTGTCGTGGAGATGACGAAATGAAGAACATGAAGAACAAATGTAGAGAGAAGGAGAAAACGTGTTTTGTCCAAATGAAAGACAAAATTAAGGATAGTCTTGCAAGATGTAAAAACAATTGTGGGTGAGATGTGGCAAGGTAAGTGACATATGTCACTTGCTATTTGTCACCTCCTCATGATTCCATTTGGTCCACTTTAATAACTAGTCCATTTTGTCTCCAATTTCTACTCCAATTATCTCTTAATTTTCAATGACATAAGTCATTAAATTCTAAAGTCGTTTATGAAAATTTTCATTGCCATTTGACCCTTATTCTACTACTATTCATCAATTGTTCTGCCACTTCACATTTTTTCCTAGTTCAAAAATACCAAAAATTTCAAGATTTTTCCAAATTTTCACTAAAAATTCTGAGTTAATAATTAGGCTCTCCAAATCAATTCTTAACACATACAATTCACAATTTCCAATATAATCACATTTGTAGATCAATTATACCAGAAAAATGTCAATAAATGTATGTACAATCATTTTAATGTACAAAAATCAAATTCACGTGTGTGTATGCTAACATTATGCATGAACATGAAATTTAATTTTTTCTTAATTTCTCATTGATCTCACATATATCATATTTTTAGATTCTAACTCTTAGTATGAGAACGGGATGTTACACATTGACTTGTGAATGTCCTTTAGGCGAACATTCATATCCTTTAAACGGATCTTTACAGGTCTCTTACAGAAACTTGAAATATTGACCCTCTGGACAGCAAAATCTCTTCTCAGGGTCTTCAAATGACCTCAATCCAAGTTCTACAGAAAAAGTTATGCCTCTTGCCTCAAAGTATATCCAAGTCCATCCACATTTTCCATATTCTAACTCTTTACTTACTACATTCACTACCTTATGCCTAGTCTATCATTTCTAGTTTAATTTTCTCATCATTTCCCTACCATTCTAACTCCATTTCAACTCAATATCATCCATAAACAAATCATAAACACTAATAACATAACATACACATATATCCACATTCATCATCAACATCCTACACATATTTAACTTCATTTTCACTTCTAACTATTACCTTAATTC
Source organism: Erythroxylum cassinoides (assembly GCA_027478405.1). Classification (NCBI taxonomy): domain Eukaryota; kingdom Viridiplantae; phylum Streptophyta; class Magnoliopsida; order Malpighiales; family Erythroxylaceae; genus Erythroxylum; species Erythroxylum cassinoides. The sequence goes on from JANIPM010000009.1 coordinate 6,511,935, forward strand.
TTCACATTTCCAGAAACTAAATTACTCCCTTTCTTTAGCTCTAGACTCATTTTTTTTCATCACAAAAACACCTTAAGAGATTCACATTAATTTATCAAGAAAACAAAACAAAAACCCATTATGGATCCAGTTTTTTTTGCACTTTTCCCTACACTCAGTACTTAATTTCAGGTCAAAATTCGAAACTCTTAAAGATAGAATTAGAATTCTATGTCTTCATGAAAAGTGTAGCCATATGTCTCTAATTTAATCCAAATTAAAAATCATCTCATTTAGATATTTACAAAACAAGTTATGTTGGAATCACAAATGCATATTAAGTGGAAAATTGTTACAACTAACATTTTTCTAACGCCCTTTAAACACCTTTTATTCAATTAATCTAACATTATATCATTCTATAATCTATTACCCATCAAAATAGCAAAGCAAGACATGAATCTACCTACATTTCTCACTCACGTTTTTGCATATACCCATCCTCAATTTATCAACATTTAACCTCTAACTATCATCAAATATGCTTCATTCAACAAATCAAGAAGAGTTAATGCTTATACTTACTTATTTAGCTTCAAGATCTTCAAACTCTTCAAGATCTCTCTTAACCCTAACTTTCTTCTCTCACACCTGCATCATCATTCAAGGGTGGTAGAGTTAGGTCTTTAGTAAGAAATGAAGAAAATAGCATGACTAGTGATGGAAGAAAGCAAGGTTCAACTTTAAGGTTGGAGAAGAAAGTGTCGTAGATGGAGAGAAGAATGAAGAACATGAAGAAGATGAAGATGAGAGAAGCTAACGAAATTGGCAAGTGAAAGACCAAAATATGGTCTTTCACTTAATGAATATTGTGACTTAAAACAAATGGTGTGGCCACATGTCACTTTCTCAAGGTCTCTTCTTGATCTTTTGTTAACTAGTTCATTTGTCTCCAATTTCTACTCCAATTGTTTCTTAATTTTCAATGACATATGTCAGTAAATCCCAAAGTCATTTATAAAAATTTCCATTGCTATTTGACTCTTATTTCTACTACTATTCATCAATTGTTTTGCCACTTGGCATTTTTCCTAGTCTAAAAATACCCTTAATTTCAACAAATTATCAAAACTTTACCAAAACTTTCAATTCACTACTTATACCCTCCAACTCAACTTTTAAGACACATAATTCATAATTCATATTATAATCACATTAAATCAATTATTTATACCCAAAAAATGTCAAATGAGTGCATAAAGAATTCATTGCAATGTGAGTAACAATCAAATTCACATGTGTGTATGCTAATATTATGCATGAGCATGAAATGTATTTTTTAATCTTTCATTGCTACTTTCTCAATTACATAAATCTTAGGTTCTAATCTTTAGTATGGAAACGGAATGTTACACAAATCCAATCTCTAGCTATCTTTCTGATGCTAAGAAGGAGGATAACGTTACTTGGCTTAGCACAACTATGGTTTCATTACTAATAGATCATGTTTTGGCATCTTTGAAGAAGCTATATCTAAAGTTCCATAGTCATACCTAGTTTGGTCATCCATAAATCTTCCTAAAGCTTTCTTGGTATGTTGGTTAGCAATTAAGGATAGGCTTAGGACCAGAGAAAATTTTTTCTTTCCCTTTATCAATAGGCAAATGTGTCCCGTTTAAAACATCTTTCTAGAGAACCTGGATCATCTTTTCTTCAGTTGTAACTTTGGCAAGGATACCAGGAAGAAAGTTCATAAACCCTATTCTCTACAATGCAATGTTGTTTTTTGGAGACGACTTATAAATTAGGCTTGCCAAACGTGTATCTTTCTATTGTAACACAAGACTTTTAATAACAAAAAATAAATAACAGTTCCTACAATTGATTTAGGTGCTACCGATGCTTCTAATCTTGAAAGTTAAAAGTTTTGAGCGAATGGTAACATATAATTTTATCAAAGCACATACTAACTTAAGATAAGTCCAAATCTAATTTTTAATAATATTTTGGCTTGTTTATTAAAAGATGAAACTATTTTTGGTGGGTTGGTTGCATTTTGATAAAATTATTTTTCTGATAATCTTGATGATTTAACTGACCAATCATTCTTCAGATGCAACGATCTATTTATATTGATGCAACTGTTCACCCAAAATAATACAGCTACTCAACTTGTACACGCAATCATGCCATAAATTCCTCTTAATAGAAAGCAAACGAAACGAGTGGTAAGGAATCCTCGAGTATCCTAAAAAAATAAGATATAATTTTTTTATGTACTTGTTGGAATCCTTGAGTGAAATTAGAGTTACTAGGTTTAGCTTACCTGTACGAGTAGCCCAGTTGGTCATTTGGAAAAAAAGTGAGTACAAGAGTTACTAGGTTTAGCTTGGGTTTGGCCAATATCGCAAGCTTTCGTTGTAAGTGCTTTTATTGCGGGGGTATATGTAGAATTTAGTTTCACTTCTCCTTCTAACTGCTAATGTTGGGCTTAAGTATTTAGGATTTAATTTTACCTCCTCTTATAAGACCTTATGAGAGCTTAATAATATCAAAGCCACCAAATTTGACTAGGATTTGCCAAATGTCACAAATTCAAATCCCAAAAAATTAATTTGGGAAGAGAGCCACAGAAAAGGTGGTCCAAAAGAGGGCCCTCCTATCAGCCCACTATGTATGGTCTAGAGTCATATGAAATTGGGATTCTAATGTGGGAGTATATTTAAGATTTGATTTCGCCTCTTTTTATAAGATTTTAAGGGGGCTCAGTGTTAAATATTATTTTAAGAATAAAGGATTTCGTGGGAAGGACACATTTTAGGAATTTATTTTTCTTTAAAAGCTATTGACTTATATTAATACACTGTTCCAAGCCTTAATTATCCATTTAATCTTTGTATAAGTCTTTCCACCAAAGCATAATTAACTTCAATTTAATTTAATCGATGCATCATATTCATAAGTGAAAAATTAAAAAAAAAACAAATAAAAGTGGCAATATCATTTTTGGGGTTTAGGGGTTTGGTTTCAGCAGGTGGAGGACTTCTCTTTCTCTCTCGCGTAGTTCTCTTTCTTTTTGTCTCTCAAGTCAGACGGCAGTTCGTCACGGCCAACTACTTCTTCTCTCTTGTTTCGAGGTAGTGATTTTTATTTTTACTCTTTAAACATTAGACTTGAACCGTTGCAGGCCAACATTTTTGCGAAGATGAATTTCAAAAATGTCAAAGTTCCTAAGATGCCTGGTGGTGGTGCGGCTTCTGCTCTGATTAAGACCGGGGTTATTGGTGCGCTTGGCTTGTATGCAGCTTCAAATAGTCTCTATAATGTTGAGGGAGGGCATCGAGCCATAGTTTTTAACCGCCTCGTTGGTGTCAAAGACAAGGTTTGTGTTTTATTTTAATTTTATGTATGCTATTTTCTTCTTTGGATGATATAATTTAAGCCCAGAATCTTTTCCCTGAAGTTTACTTTGGATTAGTTAACTGTATCATGGTGTGTCTTCATGTTTCATATATATGTGCATCTTCTGTGTTACTAATAATACGTCCCAGTTCCATGATGCCATGCTCACTTTCACAATACACTCAACCATCCCAAGGCTCTCCCAACTACAAAAATTCTAAATTAAGTGATAGTAATTGAGTTGGTTATTGGGGAATGATGAGGTTGATGCTTTTTTTTTATTTTTCATTTCAATGAGCTGGTTTGAAAGAACATTTTTTTTTCTTTTGATGTTTTTTCATTTTTGTCTTTTTTTTTCACTACGCAGAGGCTACAGTAAATCTGAGTTGCCTGCAATATATGGATTTGTAGACATAAATGAAGAACCTCTTTAATATTCCAAATTTGTTGTGCCCTATAGTTTGCAGATTTCCCGATATTTTTACATTGTGCAGCCTTTAGGATCAGTTTTAGATCTTATTCCTGTACCTGTTTTCTGAGTTTGAAGTTCTTGAGCCTGCAGAATATCTTCCATAGCAGTCTTAATGTATGGTAGTTGTTCAATTGGCGCTTTGATAGGATCAAGAGAGTAATAATCCATGAAGAACTAGTACTACCTTGTTAGTTTATTTGAACATAGGCAGTGTGGTTCTACTTTCTTTTCAGTTGTTAGTCCATAAAATTAAAGAAATGATAGTGGTAGAAGTTGTGGAAATAGAAGATTGGGATTATCAACCAAGGTTTTTCACAGGAATTCTGCATAATGCTATGTTCTTATAGCTGCAACACTGCCATAAGAATACTTGATTTTCTATGCATATGTTCTCTGAATTTATTCAAATACTTCAAGCTTCTTGTTATTATAATATTTTGGATATTCTTTGATTTTGTTTCATTGAACTTACTGCTACACAGCAAAGTTGTTGTTGTTGAGCTTTTCTGAGTATGTTACTTTGTGGTTTATTTTATCAGTAATCTCAACGATAATAACAAAGTGTGATGCTCCTTTGGATGGTTTTCCAATTTCATTTAAAGTAAACTGTTCTTGTTAACTTTGCAGGTATATCCTGAAGGGACTCATCTTATGATTCCATGGTTTGAACGACCAGTAATCTATGATGTTCGTGCAAGGCCTCATCTGGTAGAGAGTACTTCAGGAAGCCATGACCTCCAAACGGTAATGCACTCTATACTTTTTTACTACACTTTTTTCTGGGCTACTAAAACTGATTTGCAGGGTTGATTATGCACTTAAAAATGTTAAAAGAATTAGCAGTTCTACAACCTTCATCTATGAGATGTTGTATTGATTAGTAGTGCCATTTGTTCTTGAAATTACTTAGAACATCCATTTATTTGTAACCGCTTTGTATCATTGTTCTATTAATGATCTTTTAGCATATATATCTTCTTTTGGCTTGGCTAGAACTTTCATTTGTCTCCTTATGTATGATGCATGAATAGATGATATTTTGTTAGCTGAATGAAGGACTTGGAACCTGATTGGTGCATACAAGTTTATGTATGTATATTGTGTATTTCTTTTTCTTTCTCTTGCGTCTTACTAAGTTCTTGTTGCTTGTAGTTGGGTATGCTGCAATTACCATGTAAGTTAGTTCATGGATTGTTCGTCTAGGCTTCTGTTAGATGCGTGTGCTTTTGTGAGACTTACAACTCTTGATCTATCTGTTTGCATCATTCTGATACTTAAGATCTAGAGTTTATAGATATTAATACACATTCTTGTAGGTAAAAATTGGGCTTCGGGTTCTTACTCGTCCTGTCGCAGACCAATTACCAACAATATATCGCAATCTTGGAGAGAATTATAATGAAAGAGTCTTGCCTTCTATCATTCATGAAACATTAAAAGCGGTGGTTGCCCAGTACAATGCCAGCCAACTGATTACACAGAGAGAAGTAAGAATTCGTTAGGTTATTCCTGCCAAAAAAATGTTTGTGATTTAGTTAGCATCCTTGAGTACTGGGAAGCATTTATTTGAAGAACTATTTGGTAATGACATTATGCATTAACTTTGGGTATCCCGCAGGCTGTGAGTAGAGAAATAAGAAAGATTTTGACAGAAAGGGCTGCCAAATTTGACATTTCACTTGATGATGTATCAATTACCAGCCTGACTTTTGGGAAAGAATTTACTGTTGCAATTGAAGCGAAACAGGTAGCTGCACAGGATGCAGAAAGGGCTAAATTTATTGTGGAGAAAGCTGAACAAGACAAAAGGAGTACTGTTATCAGAGCACAGGTCAGAAAGAAAATATTTATTGTAGATGCCACGGTGTACCCTATTTAAGATGCATAATCTTTATTTGTTTCTAGAAGGTTTTCTTGGCATCTGCTAGGATTTTTGGTTGATAGTGTTCATAGAGAAAGATTAGTAGAAAATAAGCAACGATTTCTTTTAATATTCAATAAATTGCTAGCAAAATATACTGCTTTCTACTAGATACTATTTCACAAAAAAACTAGCAATTTTCTCATTACTGCCCGGTGTTCTTATCCCTCTAATTGTTTCCTACTTATTGGCTTGTAGGGTGAGGCAAAGAGTGCTGAGATGATTGGTCAAGCAATTGCCAAGAATCCTGCATTCATCACTTTAAGGAAAATTGAAGCCGCCAGAGAAATTTCACAAACTATTTCGAATTCAGCCAACAAGGTTTTTCTCGACTCCGGTGACTTGCTTCTGAATCTTAGTGAGATGGACGTGGAAGCAAATGGAAACAAATAGGTGCATTTGATTGCACGATTCCCTCTTTTTGTTGGTTTTCTTCTGTCAAATTGCTTAGTTTGATGGATGACTAGCAACCATGGATCCTATTGGGTCTGGAACTTTTCTGCTGATGGTAACAACTTTCACATATTTGCACTTAATTGAAATACAAGAAAATCAGTTGGATAAAGAGTTATGCCCTTGGTTGTTTTCGTTAGATTTTTTGTTCGTTTGTCTTAGACAGTTTGATGAACATGATTGTGCTATGGGGTTTGATACAACGGTTGAGAATAATAGAATACCTTTGAACTTACTGGCTTGATGAAATCTATGTTGATCTATACTACTCTTCCTAGATTGAAGTTCCTGGTTCACAGCTTCACATATGAGCACTTTATATTATCAACAAAATAATAGTGAATTATTTGTTTATCAATATGGCTATTACTTCTGTTTTATGTTCATTTTGAAATTGATCAGAGGCTTCTCTTGTAAGCCATTATTATAAATTTCTTCTTTCCCTTATCTTACAATTTGCTGGTTTGGAGAGTGGATCTGCCAATGCCACATCTTTACTTTCAATTTAATATCTTGGTTTACGTTTAAAAAGACTAAAAAATTAGATTAAAACTGAAAAGATAAAAGATTTAAGGTTTAAAAAGTTGAAATCGTCATAGAATTGATTTGGAGTAAGATTGAAAGAGATTGTTATTATTCGAAGTTTAACTGTAAAAAGATTGTTAAATAATAGTGAATTGATTTATCTAATTTAAAAGAACTTATTTACAAAAATCGATCGATTAATTAACAAATTAATCTTTCTTAAAAAATAAATTGAATTAATTGAAAAGTTTGTTGATTTAAGATTTTTGCGGTTGAGTTTTTCAATTTTTACAAATTGTTACAAACATTGTACCTTATTTGATAACAGATTTAGTTTTGGTATAGTATAGTATTGACACCAATAAATGTTGGTCCCATTTTAGATAATTTTTCAAAATTATAAAATAATTTTTGAATTTAATAAAATTAAAAAATCTACCTTTTTAATTTATCATTATAAATTATGATAAAAGTTTAAATTAATATGTAAAATAATTTTGTAATTGATTTTTGTAAACTCCCGTATTTTGTTTTAAATAATGTTATAAATACAGTACCGATAATGATATTGGATTTGATTATGGTA
>JANIPM010000009.1:6605426-6623560 GCA_027478405.1 Erythroxylum cassinoides
ATTCAGAAGTTATTATTTACGTATGCTGCAGTTCTTATATAGAGCTAGGGTACATAGTTATAGGAGTCTTTCTAATTTAGGAAGACTCCTTATTTGGAAATATCCCTAATATAGCTAGATATTACAGCTAAGGATAATCCCTAAGGGTAATCCCTTAATTAAGGGACTATCTACTATTACAGGATTCTCCACACTCCCCCTCAAGTTAGTGAAAAGATTTCTATCATGCCCAACTTGTTAATTTGCTCTTCAAATGGTTGTCTGAACAGTCCCTTTGTGAAGACATATGCTCTTTGTTCTTTAGTAGGAACAAATGGGATACATTCGCTTCCATCTTCTATTTTTTCCTTGATGAAGTGCTTCTCAACCTCTATATGCTTTGTCCTTTCGTGAAGTACCAGATTGTGTGCAATATTAATGGCTGCCTTATTGTCACAATACAACTTCATGGGAGGCTTAACTTCCAAATGTAACTTAGACATAACTCTTCGAAGCCATAAGACTTCACACACTCCTTGAGCCATAGCCTTGTACTCAGCTTCTGCACTACTCTTAGATACTACATTTTGCTTTTTACTCCTCCATGTTACCATATTCCCCCATAGATGGGTGCAGTAGCCTGATGTTGACCTTCTGTTAGTAATTGAGCCAGCATAGTCTGCAACCTTGTAGACTTCTATGCTTTTTTCTTCCTTCTTAACAAAGAACAATCCCTTATCAGGACATCCTTTTAGATATTTCAAAGTTCTGATAACAACCTCCAAGTGTTCTTCTTATGGTGAGTGCATAAATTGACTTACTAAGCTCACTGCAAATGCTATATTTGACCTGGTGTGAGATAAGTAAATTAGTTCCCCAACAAGTCTTTGGTACCTTTCTTTGTTTACTGGAACACCATTTTCAGGTTGCCCAAGTTTCTTTCCTGGTTCTACTGGTGTATCACACGGTTTATAGTCACTTAAACTTGTCTCTTTTAATAAATCCAAAGTACACTTTCTTTGAGTCACCACAATTCCCTTCTTGGATCGAGCTACTTCCGTGCCAAGAAAATATCTAAGCTACTCCAAGTTTTTTACTTCAAATTCCGTCTCGATCTAAGCTTGTAATTTCTCTATCTCCACTTGATCACTCCCAGTAATTATGATATCATCCACATACACTATTAGGAAAGCGATTTTACCTTCCCCATTCCTTTTAGTAAACAAGATATGATTTGATTGGCCTTGGGAATGCCCCTTACTTGTTACAAATTTGGCGAATCTGTCAAACCAGGATCTTGGGGACTGTTTTAGTCATAGAGGGACCTTCTAAGTTTGCACACCTTGTCTCCAAAGACCCAGGAGGTGGCTCTATGTACACTTCCTTTTCCAAGTCACCATTCAAGAATGCATTCTTTACATTTAGTTAGATTAGAGGCTAGTCTAAGCATGCAGTCACTGATAATAAGACCCTGATAGTGTTCAACTTTGCCATTGGAGAGAATATCTCAGTATAGTCCACTCCAAATGTTTGAGTGTAACCCTTTGCCGCCAATCGAGCTTTAAATTTTTCTATTGACCCATCTGCATTGTAGTTAATGGTAAATATCTACCGGCATCCAACCAATTGTTTTCCTCTTGGTAGATCTGTTCTCTTCCACGTGCCATTCTTTTCCAGGGCTTAATCTCTTCCAAAACCGCCTCCTTCCACTTAGGAACAACTAAAGCATCATGTATATTGTTTGGAATTTCTGCACTGGTTAGTGTGGAAATAAAGGCAAAAAGAAGTTTGAGACAATTTTGCATTAGAGACAAAGTTAGAAGTAGGGTCTTGTGTGCATGATCTTTTCCCCTTTCTCATTGCAATAGGAAGAAAAATATCACCAGGGATCATCTATCAACTTAGCACTGCCAATCATCCTCTTCGAAGTCTGTTCCTGGAAAACTTATGCGAATAAAAAAATGTAATGTTACAGTTAGAGTCACGGGCTAGTTTGCTCACAGATAGCAGATCACAAGCTAGTTTAGGAACATGAAGGACAGACTTAAGGTAGATATTAGAAGATAGGGCGATTGAACCTTTTCCAGCTATAGCAAAAATTGACCTATATGCTATATGAATTTTTTCATTTCCAGAACAAGGGTTATAAGTATGAAATAAATCAAAAGAACTGATTATATGGTCATATGCTCTTGAATCAATGATCCAAGGAGCGGAATTGTAGGGAAAGGAACATAACAAGGCATTAACTACCTGTTTGCACAACAGAAGCGTTGGGAGCACTTGAGGAGTTGGATTTGGGTTTCATCAGCTTTAGGATGTGGTTAATTGGTCTTGAGTGAACTGTCTAGAATGTACCTCATGGGATGGAGTTTTATTAAATTTTCCTTCATGAGATCCCTTCCAATTTGGAGGTTTTTCATGGAGTTTCCACCATGTTTCACATGTATGACGAGCTTTATTGCAGTAGTCACACCAAACCCGTGCCTTTATTTCTCGTGACTTCTCCTCAATCTTCTTAGCACAGCCAGCAGCATTCCGAACAACCAAGGTTGAGTTTTCAATAGTAGGTGTAGGATTTCGTTTGCCAAGCATCACAAGCCGTCTACTCTCTTTACGTCGAACTTATGCAAAGACTTTCCCAATGGATGGGAATGGTTGTCTCCCAATAATCCTGCCTCTAACCTCATCGAACTCAACATTAAGACCAATCAAGAACTTGAAAATTCGATTATCCTCTACTATTTTCCGATAATGGTTACAATCATTAGGGGATTTCCATTCATAGTCTTTAAATTAATCTAAGTCTTGCCACAAACGTTTTAGAGAATTAAAGTACTTAGTAACATTGTCCTCACCTTGATGGATCTCGCCCAATTTTAGAGTCAATTTGTACACTTGGGATTGGTTTCCCAAACTAGAATACAACTGATTCACACTATCCCATAGCTCCTTAGCTGTGTAGCAATACATGTAGTTGGAGCTGATATCTTCTTCCATAGAATTCACCAGCCATGTCATGACCATAGTTTTCAACATCCCATATTTCGTGTTTAGGATTATCAGCTGTTGGTTCCTTCTTCTCACCAGTTGGATAACCAATCTTGCCTCTACCACGAATGTACATTCTAACTAAGTGGGACTAGCAAAGAAAATTCTCTCCATTCAGTCACATAGAAGTGATCTGAATGGAATGAGAATCTGTGGTAGGATTATGAGGTGGAGGTGCTTGAACATATTGGAGGATTCAGAATTGTCGGACATGGTTGACATAGATGGGTAGGATTAGAGAAAGTATGTGGCGGCTAGGGTTTAGATCTGTTCAGGTATGCTCTGATAGCATGCAGAAATATAAGTTGAGCATATGTATATTATTATTCCCTTAATAGTTAATACATAGGTACAAGTATATGTAGGAATGCAAGGATTTATTTTAGGAAACTAATTGCTGTTCATAATATTCTAATTGATCTAATTTAGCTAAATTTTAGGAGTCATTAACACCTAGGAATTATCTACCTGGATATTTCCCAACACTTGTTATTTCCCAATCGTTTGAAGTTCTACATTTGTTTCTTCCATAGTGCAGTTGTTACTGGTTGACTGAGTTTGTTGATCTATAAGTATGACAGCATCGTTTATATCATGTGAATTTCTTTCTTTAGGCCTCATGGTTTTAATCTTATTTTTCATGAGTTTGCTACTTGACTTTGTAGGCTTACTGTTTTTGTTTAATGTTGATTATTTTCTTGGATATTATGCAGGGGACTTGTGTCACTTAGGTCCTATGCTTTTAGCCAGAGGAGAGGCTATTGTCTCATTGACTAGTGATGATAATTTCATGTTGGAAGATGAAAGAACTGCTGTTAACGAGGTAGTGATTACCTTTTTAGTTTTAGTTCTATTTAAGAAAAATGAAGTTGGCTGGAGTTAATGGTTAGAAAGAATTTACACTTCAGTATGAGACTTTCTCTGACTATCTAACAACTTCAGAACACAAAAGTTCCTACTTTAGTTTTGAGAATTGTGAACATAGTTCTTACCTGTTTGTCGTTCCATTTATTCTGCCACTAGTGATACATGTCAGTAGCTGATGGTTTTACATAGAACAACTAAACGCAGATTTTTTAGCTTAATAGTTTAATTTTTTACCTCTGGGCTGGGCGGTGCTTTTATTATATGGCAGGAATTTTTATGGTGCCAGAAACTTGACTTGGTTGCATTAGTTCCTGTTCTCCTATTGAATGACCCTTGTGAGGATACTGTATTGACCTTTTGTTGATGTAAGCATAAAGGACTTTTGGTAGTCTTGTCATGACAATTAAGTCTCATTTCAAAATTGGAACTTCAGCCTTTAAGTAGAACTTATTCTTCCAGGTTTTTATGTGCTCATTTATGGACAATTGTAGCATTTTGTTCTGAACATATTATTGCTAACTAAAGTATATATAACGCACCATCACATGAAATGCATGTTCAGTTCGCCTAATCTCAATAATGCAATTTGTAATGACCACCTGATGGAATATAGTAGAAGAAATAGAGACAAACATAAACAAAAGAAGAATAAAAAAGGAGAAAGAATGGGGAAGTGCTTTGGATAAGGGAAGAAATAATAACTTAAAGAGGGGGACAACGAACCTGAAAAACATGTTATGCTAAAAACTCTTGACTCACATCAACTATCCCAATATCTATAGTATGGAAAAGTAAGCCTAACAGTACTGGTCATAAATTGAGTATGAAAATTAAAATTAGGAAAAAAACAAACTCAGTTTCCATGCTTGGTTCCAATTCCCTACATCAATCCTGCTAAATTTGTTGCTATTCAGGTCCTCCTAAGTCCCTACCTAAACTGACTTTCTAATCTATGATGCTCTGTTGAAATATTATGATTGACACGTAGTGTGAAATTGATAATAACACAATTACTGATGAAAGTTTAGTTCAGCTAATGAGATAGGTGCTTAATGTAACTATCAGCTGAAGTTCATGTTACTTGAATTTAGTAAGATGGAATTAAATCAAAATTAAAGAAAAGAGGCATTGGAAAACAGAGGGACATCAATGAAAGAAAGAGAATACTGCCTGAGGAAGAGGAGAAAAGTGGACGCTGTCAATGTAGAACTAGGTAGCAAGGACAACATTGGGTTTCACCGAGAAAGGAATAAACAGGACAAAGTTAGGCTGCTTGGAAAGGAAGGATAGTTCTGCTGGGGAAGACAGAGACATGCATCATAATAGGTGTTTGCAGGAGAAGTAAGAGATGTTTGGTGGCAGGGTGGGTAGAAGAAAACGCTGTAGAACTATGATGGGTTGCTAGAGAAGGACAAAAGCTTGACAGAAGAAAAGAGTGTAGAGAGAAGATTAAGGAGAGTTACGATGGAAATCTGGATTTGATACCATGTCAAAGTAGGATAAATGAGGGAAGATTAGAAGAAAGGGAAAAAACATTTTAGATGCTTCGACCATGAGGCCAACATCCACAATAGTATAGTTATGTTTTTTAGACTTTTCTATATATACTACAGCAGCTTCCTATATATATATATGGAGATTGTATCTCATAATTATTATATTCCTGAATAGTTGGATACACATAATATTAAGATATTCTAACAGTAAAAGTATTTGTAATTTGTCTCTGGGATGGTGAATTTTGCAAGAAATTATTATTCAATCTTGTAACTTACGAAGTGACAGAAGGTGCAAGAAAAATGTGAAAACCATTCTATAGTCAAGGTAAATGTTACCTGACATAAGTCGCATGAACTATGCGTTCATCTTTAATCTGTGCTATGACAAGGGTCACCTTGCCTGTTCTGGAGATCTAGTTTAATATTCCTGCTGATTGGTTGTGTCGGCCATCTTATTTTCCATGTTTCTTTCTTTTTTTTTGGGGTACGTCCCTTTCTGCCATCAGACATCATTCCTTTCCCTCAATCTACATGCTCTTGCGGAACAACTAGACAAAGTAGATGTATCTAAGAGGCTCTTCATTGAAGCAGATCTGTTGTCAGAGCTGGTAAGCCTTGTATTATATTTCATTTATGTACATTTGGCTATAGTGCAAAGCCATTATTTATAAATTGTTCAGATTCTACAGTAGCTTGTATGATTCTGGATGAAACTTGAACTTTTATAGAGGCTTAATATCAGTATTTGATCCATCTGATCAAATTTTTTAAAGTTATGTGCATAGCATACAGGAATTTATTAGATTGCCTTCCGGATAAGGTGCATGGTATTGCTCTCAATTACATCTGTAGAATTTTTTTCCCTTGCTTTAAAGATATGATAATTATACAGAACACTGATGCTGGAGAATTTAGCAACATTTTCCTCTTTTTTATAAATGTGGTCTTCGTTGTCACACTTAGAATTCCTGCTTCAGCTCCTCCCCAACATTTTACATGGGATTTTGGGCAATTGTTTAGCTTGATCTTTATAATCTGCAATTTATTAATAGAATTAGGAGGCCCTTGTTACTACATCTGAACACCTGATGCATTTGTATGGTGTCTCTGGCAGAATAGTAACGGATCTAGGTCCACCAGTAGTTTGGAGACTGACCAATTCAAGACAAATGAAATCGAAAGAACCACCATGCTTTCCGAGGAATCGACTTTTTATAATGTGCCTAAGAATAAAAACCATGCAAAGGTGAAGCCCTCGGTATCTGCTGTTGCTGAATGCTTTGGAGTTTCAACTTCACATGATCAAGAATCGCCTGTCCAAAATCATGTCAAAAATGGTACCAATTCACACCGAGACCATAGATCTATTCATGATACAGAACATCCAGTCCGTTTAGACACAAGTTCTAAAGCTGAATCTAAGAAGCTCTTCTCATGTGAGGCAGCGGCTGCGGAGGCAGAATTAGATATGCTTCTTGACTCATTTACTGAAACTAGGTCGCCAGATTCTGCAGGTGTAATACCCGCTAGTTCAACATTTTCGAAAGAAGAATCTCCCAGTGTCCTGCCACATTTTACGAGAAATGTCCATAAGCCATCCACTCGTGCATCCATTCCTACCAATCTGGATGATGAACTCGATGATTTACTTGAAGAAACATCAAGGTTATCAGACCAATATGTTACGCATCAACCCTCCAAAGGGAAGGCTGACCTTCACGAAGTACAGTTTTCCACCGAGTCTGTTCATGAGTCTAGAGCAGCGCATGATTTTGATTCATGGTTGGACACCATTTGATTGCTGGAAATTAGTCCAGTACTTCTTTGTGCGTAACTTTATGCAAGAATAACATGTAACTTTTTTTTTATGCCTAATGGCTTTGCCTGAGGGTTGCAATCCTTCGCAGAGTTAGGCTACGTTCGTTCTTGTGCGATTTGCCCTTCACGAGTTAAAATGAAAGAATATTGGAAAAACTCGAAAGGTTAACAAAATTTATTCTCCAAATAGAGATGATTATAGTGGCAGGTTATCTCATTTCTTTATTTTTCTTATTTTTGAGAAAAAAGACAAATAGAGATGAAGTAATTAAAATTCTTATTTGCTTGAATCTTGCTCCTATAAAATTAAATCTAATATATTCATAATTGATAATTGTCATCAAATTTTCTTTTGGGGTTGGTTTATAGGTACAACTTTTGTAACCTCATGTTATACCCATAGATTGGCCAGTTCTTCTATCGATAATTACAAGTTGAAATGGTAGTTATTACAAGCAAGGACTTGCTATCCCTCGCATACGATATAGCATTGCATGATAAGGCGTACTTACAGGTAATTTTCAATCATCCTTAGCCGTCTGCCGCCTCTAACAGACAAGTGTCTTTTGTATATGTATAATCCTTTGTTATTCATCAACATCAACCGGAGAGCTTTAGAGAATCCTTGCATGAAAGGTCAGAAGATATGTTGGACTCCTGGTGGTTCCGCTGGTGCATGTTGTTTAAGAGCTGTGTCTTGCCTTAAGGCTTTCGTTGGCATCAAAGTGTTTCCATATTACACTGCTATTTGTTTCAGTTCCAGTCTGGTGTCGCTCTTGTAAGTATCATCTTGATTCTGCACTTATGACCAAACCTTTGCATGCCATTTTACCTTAGCAAGTATGCACTCAGGGCCACTAACAGATCATAAGAGCCTTCTAATGATTTTCTCTAAGTTTTCATGATGTATTTGGTTATAAAAAGGCAAGCAGACCAGTAAATATGGAGAATAATAATTAATGAGTTAAGGAGTTGAATTTTACCTGCAAAGGATAATGAGCGATTACATCAATTGGAGACTCTCCTTTGAACCTTCTTAACTAGAGGGTCTTTGGATGTAATAGGAATGCCCTATTATGTGATTGGAGGCATGGTAACTTTCAATCCATTGATATTGGAAAGCCAGCTTGCTAATTGTTGTGCCCTATGAGAGAGGGTAAGTAGACTCTTTTCCTTTTTAATGGAAAGTGAGATGTTCTTGAAGTTCTCCAAAGTTGTCATGAAAGCCTTAACTGAACCAGGTTTAGCCTTAGAAAAGAACATAAAATCATCAACAAAAGATATATTTACAATACCTAACATTTTGCATTTAGAGTGAAAATTGAAGTTACTTTCTTGAGCAATGACATGATCAATCTATTTATACCTTCCATTCCCAAAATAAAAAGGTAAGGGGAGAGAAGGTTATCTTGTCTCACACCTCTAGTGCTTTTAATGAATTGTGTAGGTTCCTCATTCACAAGAATATATTAATAAATAGTAGATATGCATTGATGTATCCAATTTATGTAAGTGTTGGGCAAACCAAAGGCTTTCAGAGAGTTCAATATAAAAGTCCACTAGATAGTGTCAAAGGCTTTATGAAAGTTTATTTTTAATGCACAATCCTTGCTAGGGTTCTTTATGTTATAACATTTGAATAATTCTTAAACTGTAATCATATTATCTCCAATTTTGCTTTCTTTGATAAAGGCAAGGCACCTTGAAAGGAGTGAATATAGGAAGATTACAAAATCTTAAGCATATTTGAGAGCATTTTGGAAATGATTTTGTAAATTGTATTATAACAAGAAATAGTTCTCAAGTTTTTCAAGGAAATAGGATAATGTACATTGGGAATGAGAGTAACAAAAGTTTTGTTGATCTTCTTAAGGATGGTCCTTTAGTTGAGAATTTCCAATACTACAGCAATCATTAAATCCTTGATCAAGGGCTAGGTTTTGTTGAAAGAATCCTATGTTCAAAGGTTAAAGAGATACCTGGTATGCAACCTTGAAGGTGGAAGAAGACCTTTATCCTAGATGACCCCCTGATCAATTTCAAGATGGAAGTCCAACTAAAAGACTCCTAACGAAGACCCTAATAAGGGTTAACCCGATAGAATTAAGTTTGTTGGTACATTAGGAAATTAGTTTGGATTCTTATTTTTTAATTTCTTTTTTTTTCTAAAAAATTTAATTCCTTACACTTTCTTTTTCTTAATTTTCAAATTTTTAGTTAGGAATCAAGGAAAAGTGAACATATTTTTTAGGAGACTAATAGAAAAAATAACTGGAGAAAATGTTGAAGTTATAAACCAAATAAAAGTATTAAAATAAGATAATTGTTGAAATTTTATGTTAAAATCAACCTAAGAAACAACTCGTGTTTCATACTTTGCTTGATAAGCTTGAAAAATGCAAGTAATTTCCTTAGAATTTTGCTTCATTTTCATACATAATTATCTTTTTTTTTGGCTGTATTTCTAACATGGGATGAGATTTTTAAAGAATTGCTTTGGCATATACTTATGTGTTAGATCTTATGTGTTAGATCGTGCCTACTAATACAAAGGTCACCTTGGGATTCGAACTTTCATCGAAGTTGATCGCCAACACCCTTTGCACGGTAGTCTTACTTAGGTCTGCTTAAGCAAGATTTTAGCCTTCAACGACCTTTGAAGTGTTTACCTCGCACACTTAAAGAAACAATACTACGAAAGTAATAAGAAAACAAAGGCAACAAGGAAACAAGAGAGATATGGTAAAACTAACCTTTATAAACTTTCCCTCAAAAGAATATAAGGAATGCTCTCTCTGATTGAATGAGGAGAGCAAAGATCGAATGAGCTATATATAGGAACTCTAACTTGGAAGTCAAGTTATATTCAGACTCCCACTTAAACTGAACTGCCTAAGATCGTCCTAAAATCATGTCTATCTCTATTAGATTACATCACGTGGACCAATTGGATGACACCCCTATCCAAATAGGACTCTAACTTATAAGATATAATCTACAAGATAACAGAAGGATAGAGTTTATATTCAAATAGGAAACTAGCATCCTTATCCTCGAAGATCTCCACTATCTTTAGATGTTGAGTTCCACTGCAACTCTAACTCCTAGTTGTTGCCACATCATCCAAGATCTCCCCACGATCTCTATCCACTGATAATGTAGTGTGATCTTGTCGTAGTTCACATAGCACACTAGCTTGATTCAATGCTTCCCATAACAAGTCCACTAGTTATGGTCCATTCATCCGAGTATTGGCCAAGTCCTTAGTCCATCATGTCTTTAGCCTGGGTCGTGCCATTCTTTACAAGGTCCGAGACTCTACTAAAATTTTTACCAAGTTTGATCCCACTCGCCCATGTTTGCCTTAGTATTTTCGCATGTCTCTCTTATACGTGAATCTACCTAACCTTCCTCCTAAGGCACATCGTGAAGCTCATTGAGAAGTGCTCTGAAGTTTAAGGGTCTAACAAACGACCCCACCAGATGGATTCGACGCTCTCATCAAATTAGTCTAAAGATAAGCATTCACCTAATCCTCGAATTGCCACAAAGTCGTATCTTTCTCCCATGTAGGTTTCGCGATAG
This sequence comes from Erythroxylum cassinoides, assembly GCA_027478405.1. Taxonomy (NCBI): domain Eukaryota; kingdom Viridiplantae; phylum Streptophyta; class Magnoliopsida; order Malpighiales; family Erythroxylaceae; genus Erythroxylum; species Erythroxylum cassinoides. The sequence goes on from JANIPM010000009.1 coordinate 6,616,226, forward strand.
GTTTGCCTTTCCATTAAATCAAGAACTCGGTATGTCGGTTCTTCTTGTGTTGACCTATTGTTCGATGATCTAGGATCTTCTCCACTTGATCTTCAAACTGTTTCCTCACAACTGGTGAAGCTTGCTTCACCTGAGTCCTATTTGGATTTGATGCATCCTTATAGTAAAGCTTGAGAAAATTAATATGAAAAGTAGGATGTACCTTTAACTGCTCGGGCAATTTCAATCTGTTTACCACGTTCCCCAATTTGTGTAGCACTGTAAACTGTTCATCGTACTTCAGTACCCCTATAAACTTGCTTACTCGAGATCTTCTTCGAAATCTATGGAGTTAGTTTCAACAAAACTTTATCTCCCACATCAAATTCTAAAGATCTCCTCTGAAGATCCACTTGCTTCTTCATCCGTCGAGAAGTTTTTAAAAGACTATCTGATGTGAGCAGGAGTAAGGATCACCATGGAGATGGCATACATGACGGGGGGGAGTTTGTTATTCCAGTTGGACTTATGTCCAGAGTTAGCACCAAGAGATTCAAGGAGGCTCTCTATGCATATGTGGGCCAACTTATGAAGAGGATGAAGCTAGCCAAGCTTATTGGAGGAGAGCTAGTTGGGTCACAGCTCAAATTGATCCACATGTCTCAAATCCTTGGACCGGATACACTTGGAGCTTGAAGACAAGAAGACTTAGGCTATTTTAATGCTTCATCACTTAAGCCTAAGGAGTGTATAGTGCTCCACTTATTATATTAGTGGGAGTGGGCTATTTAATTCACTTAAGCTGATAAGCAAATGGATCAGAATAAGGTATTTTATTGATATTTAGCCTTAGCCTCGTAGTATATTCCACAAGCACTAAGCTACCAGCCACTAATGGCCCTTTCAACTATCAGCTGAAAACAATACAAGTCTCAAGATACCATCTGCACTCACTCCCCATTCCTTACATAGTGTAATCTCTCTCTTCTAACTAACTCCTCTAACCGTTTGCTGACTCACCCCTCCCTGCCTTAGTGAATCTCCTAGAATATGTCAACATGGATTTAGGATTCATATTATTCATATTGCTATCCATGTGGCCCATGTTCGGACCCTTCTCCCTCTTCCTCCTAGAGTATGTCAATATGGGTTTAGGATCCATATTGCTATCAATTCCACCCCATACAGAATCTGCCTTGTCCTCAAGGCAGAAGGAAGGAAACTGTTGCTGTATGTGGGCAGCTGCTGTCCATGAAGCTTCTTCGATAGGTCTGCCCTTCCAGAGCACCAGCCACTCAACTATTTGCTCCTGATCTTTCTGAACAGTCCGCTCTGCAAGGATGGCTTCACGTGCTAAGGGTTCAGTGGAATCAACCTTTAAACTTGAAGGAAGAGTGGGTTCAGGCACATGAGTCCCAATCATCTTCTTAAGCTGAGAAATGTGGAACACTAGGTGAATTCTTGAAGTGTCCGGAAGAGCTAACTTGTAGGCCACAACAGCCACCTTAGCTAACACTTGAAAAGGGCCATAAAATCGGGATGAAAGTTTAGGACAAATTCGCTTTGCCATAGATGTTTGTCGGTGGGGTCTAAGCTTGACATAGACCTAATCTCCCACCTCCAAGTGAACATCCCTACGTTTTCCATCAGCTGTAGATTTCATGATTTGTTGAGCTCAAACAAGGTGGAATTTGAGTTGTCTCAAGGCTTCATCCCTATCCATCAAAACTCCATTAACAGCATCAATGGGTGATTCTCCAATGAGGAAGTGAGGAACCTTAGGTGGGGGCCGACCATACATCACCTCAAAGGGAGTAGTGGCGGTGGCGGAATGAAACGAGGTATTATACCAAAATTCAGCCCAAGAAAGCCAAATATGCCACTGTTTAGGTTGTTCGGATACAAAGCACCGGAGATAGGTTTCAAGGCACCTATTGACCACCTCGATTTGACCATCCATTTCCGGATGATAAGAGGTGCTCATGCGAAGAACCGTTCCCTACATCCTCCAAATCTCCTGCCAAAAATGACTAACAAAAATGGTATCCCAATCACTTACAATTGATTTTGGAATGCCATGGAGTTTAACCACTTCCTTGACAAAACGATCAGCCACAACCTTGGCTGTGAAAGGGTGTTTGAGAGGGATGAAGTGGGCATACTTCGACAATCTGTCCACCATTACCATAATTACCTCAAATCCTTGACTTTTGGGCAATCCTATTATAAAATCCATCGAGATATCCTCCCAAACTGAATTAGGAATAGGAAGAGGTTGAAGTAACCCGGCTGGAGCAAGAGTTTGATACTTATTTCGTTAGCACACTTCGCACTCCTTCATATACTGCCAAATTTGCTTTCACATTCCAGCCCAATACAAGCATCCAACTATTCTTTTATAGGTTTTCGTAAACCCGGAATGTCCTCCCATAGGAGTGGAATGGAACTCATGCAAAAATTCTGGAATGAAAGAGGAAGTTTGACTTTGAATATTAATCCTCCAGACAAGTGGAAATCAGATTCTGTTGTGGGGTTAGATGTGAGCTTCTACAGAAGGCTAGATAGCCATGGATCACCTTGATACTCAGCTTGCAACTTAGCAAAATCCACCCAATTTGGGGATGAAACCAGATGGATTGAAATGTGGATGGGGCATTCATAAGCCCAAAGGGCATGATTAAGTATTCATAGTGGCCTTCATGAGTTCGGAAAGCGGTCTTATGAATATCTTCATTTTTTATTCGGATCTGATGAAACCCAGACTTCAAATCAATCTTAGAAAAATACTTAGAACCATGCAATTCATCAATAAGCTCACCGATAGTAAGAATTGGGAATTTGTCTAGGATGGTTACCTTGTTTAGAGCACGGTAATCTACACACATCCGCCACGAATGATCCTTCTTTTTCACTAGGATCACCGGACTGGAGAAAGGACTAGTACTATGTCGGATAGCTCCAATGGCAAGCAATTCCCTGACCTGTTGCTTAATCTCATCCTTATGGTGATAAGCATACCTATAAGGCCTTACACTGATTGGGTTGGTTCCACTAAACAGATTAATGGCATGATCATGACTCCGTGATGGGGGAAGCCACTTCGGTTCTTGGAATACTTGCTGATTTGTTTGCATTATGAAGGTTAATTCTTTGAATTGGGCTGGAAGTAGGGTAGTATTACTCTCTGAAACAGCCATATCAGCATCACTTCTTGGCTATCCAATTTGGGAATCCATGGCAATGGACTGAAGCATCCCTTGCAAGGCAGAAAGTTATTGGGGCTGCTCACAGCCCTGCCCTCTTAAGGTGACCATCTCCTTCCCCTGCTCAAAACCCCATCTGATCGTTTTTTGCTTGAAATCCATCCTTACCTCTCCCAAAGTCTCAAGCCATTCTCCTCCTAAAACCAGGTCTATTCCCCCTAATTGAAGAATGTATGCATCGATCATAAGCTCCACATTTCCCACCTTCACCATCAACCCCTTACACTGACCCTGTGAAGAACATCTAGTACCATTGCCCAGCTTGACCGCATAAATCTCGGTTGGGGTTACTGTCAGTCCCAAGGTAGCCACCAATTCATATGATAAATAGTTGTGACTCGCCCCACTATCAATAAGTAACAAGATAGGAACTCCAGCCAGTTTGCCTTCGATTTTGAGAGTCTTGGTCTGCACTATCTCCCCATATTCGGCTACTTGGCAGACCATCTCTTCGGCTTCCCCCATGGTAGCTTCCTCGCTATTCCCAGAACCAGTCGACAGCCCTTCTTCATCCTCATTGCCCTCCCAGATCATCAGTCGTAGGTGCCTGTCGGGACAGACGTGGGTTGGACTGAATTGTTGTCCACATTTGAAGCACAATCCCTTAGCTCATCGATCCATCAACTCTTGGTAAGAAAGATTCCTGGTCCCTCTTGGTCGTGCCTCAACCGGTCTCTCCATGCCCGATCGACGATCCCTACCTCCCTCCCGATCTCTCCACTGGGTTGCGCCTCCATTGGCTGGTGATTGAGAACGGCCCATGTCAGGTCGTGTGCCGACCCACCTGCGTCCAGTTGGAGTCAGGTTAGGGGCCCCGAATCGTGGAGCGCCCACGGGTATCCAACCTACATGTGGTCTAGCTTGTGTCGATGGTGTGAGCTTACGTTCCACCGCACGTGCCGCTACTATCAGTCTATATCGAGTAGAAGGGTCCAGCGCCAGAACCTCCAGCCTTATATCCTCTCGCAACCCACCGATGAATAATCCCATGTACTGATCTTCCGGGAGTGGGAAAACCTGTGCCATCAACATTTCGAATGTCTCCACATATTCATCCACAGTTCCTTGTTGCGTCAATGATTTCAACTGGGAGAAAGGATTCCTGTTGAAATGATCACTGTAACCCATCGATGAATAATCCCATGTACTGATCTTCCGGGAGTGGGGGAACCTGTGCCATCAACATTTCGAATGTCTCCCCATATTCATCCACAGTTCGTTGTTGCGTCAATGATTTCAACTGGGAGAAAGGATTCCCGTTGAAATGATCACCGTACTGGTCGAACATGGCCCTCTTGAAGGTCTCCCAATCCAGTTCGGGCTTCGACGCTAGGAGAATCGTAAACCAATGCCATGTCATGCCTTCCATACAGATTTTTGCCAGCTGAACACGGAGCTCCGGTGGAGTCCCCTGAATGGTGAAATACATCTCCGCACGAGAGACCCATATGATCAGGTCTTCACCTTGGAATGGCGGGAGCTCTATCCGCTTGGCCACAACTGGTATTCTTCCGGTGCCATGGAGGTGACGCCGCTACCTCCCCCTGTCTGTACTGACTTCCCACGCTCCACCGAGCTCGACCCGACCTCTGGTGTCTGGTGAGCGGCTTGACGTTGGAATCCCTCCCTCATTTCGGCGTGCATATCCGCCAACGCTCTAGAGAGATCATCGACTCCCTTATGTAAGTTGTCCAGTTGGACCGTATGGTCCAGCAGCTTCGTCTCAACTACAATCATACGAGCATCCACTGCTTCCCACTTCTATGATGCCATTCTCATTTGCATACACTGGGTCTCTCAATGAAAGCACCAATGATAAGCAAATAGATCAGAATAAGGTATTTTATTGATATTTAGCCTTAGCCTCATAGTATATTCCACAAGCACTAAGCTACCAGCCACTAATGGCCCTTTCAGCTATCAGCTGAAAGCAATACAAGTCTCAAGATACCCTCTGCACTCCCTCCCCATTCCTTACATAGTGTAATCTCTCTCTTCTAACTAACTCCTCTAACCGTTTGTTGACTCACCCCTCCCTGCCTTAGTGAATCTCCTAGAATATGTCAACATGGGTTTAGGATTCATATTATTCATATTGCTATTCATGCGGCCCATGTTCGGACCCTTCTCCCTCTTCCTCCTAGAGTATGTCAATATGGGTTTAGGATCCATATTGCTATCAATTCCACCCCATACAGAATCTGCCTTGTCCTCAAGGCAGAAGGAAGGAAACTGTTGCTGTATGTGGGCAGCTGCTGTCCATGAAGCTTCTTCGATAGGTCTGCCCTTCCAGAGCACCAGCCACTCAACTATTTGCTCCTGATCTTTCTGAACAGTCCGCTCTGCAAGGATGGCTTCACGTGCTAAGGGTTCAGTGGAATCAACCTTTAAACTTGAAGGAAGAGTGGGTTCAGGCACATGAGTCCCAATCATCTTCTTAAGCTGAGAAATGTGGAACACTAGGTGAATTCTTGAAGTGTCCGGAAGAGCTAACTTGTAGGCCACAACAGCCACCTTAGCTAACACTTGAAAAGGGCCATAAAATCGGGATGAAAGTTTAGGACAAATTCGCTTTGCCATAGATGTTTGTCGGTGGGGTCTAAGCTTGACATAGACCTAATCTCCCACCTCCAAGTGAACATCCCTACGTTTTCCATCAGCTGTAGATTTCATGATTTGTTGAGCTCAAACAAGGTGGAATTTGAGTTGTCTCAAGGCTTCATCCCTATCCATCAAAACTCCATTAACAGCATCAATGGGTGATTCTCCAATGAGGAAGTGAGGAACCTTAGGTGGGGGCCGACCATACATCACCTCAAAGGGAGTAGTGGCGGTGGCGGAATGAAACGAGGTATTATACCAAAATTCAGCCCAAGAAAGCCAAATATGCCACTGTTTAGGTTGTTCGGATACAAAGCACCGGAGATAGGTTTCAAGGCACCTATTGACCACCTCGATTTGACCATCCATTTCCGGATGATAAGAGGTGCTCATGCGAAGAACCGTTCCCTACATCCTCCAAATCTCCTGCCAAAAATGACTAACAAAAATGGTATCCCAATCACTTACAATTGATTTTGGAATGCCATGGAGTTTAACCACTTCCTTGACAAAACGATCAGCCACAACCTTGGCTGTGAAAGGGTGTTTGAGAGGGATGAAGTGGGCATACTTCGACAATCTGTCCACCATTACCATAATTACCTCAAATCCTTGACTTTTGGGCAATCCTATTATAAAATCCATCGAGATATCCTCCCAAACTGAATTAGGAATAGGAAGAGGTTGAAGTAACCCGGCTGGAGCAAGAGTTTGATACTTATTTCGTTAGCACACTTCGCACTCCTTCATATACTGCCAAATTTGCTTTCACATTCCAGCCCAATACAAGCATCCAACTATTCTTTTATAGGTTTTCGTAAACCCGGAATGTCCTCCCATAGGAGTGGAATGGAACTCATGCAAAAATTCTGGAATGAAAGAGGAAGTTTGACTTTGAATATTAATCCTCCAGACAAGTGGAAATCAGATTCTGTTGTGGGGTTAGATGTGAGCTTCTACAGAAGGCTAGATAGCCATGGATCACCTTGATACTCAGCTTGCAACTTAGCAAAATCCACCCAATTTGGGGATGAAACCAGATGGATTGAAATGTGGATGGGGCATTCATAAGCCCAAAGGGCATGATTAAGTATTCATAGTGGCCTTCATGAGTTCGGAAAGCGGTCTTATGAATATCTTCATTTTTTATTCGGATCTGATGAAACCCAGACTTCAAATCAATCTTAGAAAAATACTTAGAACCATGCAATTCATCAATAAGCTCACCGATAGTAAGAATTGGGAATTTGTCTAGGATGGTTACCTTGTTTAGAGCACGGTAATCTACACACATCCGCCACGAATGATCCTTCTTTTTCACTAGGATCACCGGACTGGAGAAAGGACTAGTACTATGTCGGATAGCTCCAATGGCAAGCAATTCCCTGACCTGTTGCTTAATCTCATCCTTATGGTGATAAGCATACCTATAAGGCCTTACACTGATTGGGTTGGTTCCACTAAACAGATTAATGGCATGATCATGACTCCG
>JANIPM010000009.1:6662450-6673520 GCA_027478405.1 Erythroxylum cassinoides
CTTAAATTATGTTTTGAATTATTTTATGAATGTGATTTGAGTGTTGATTCCGGACAATAAAATGTCTAAGGAGTTATAATTCGAGAATGTATAGGAAGTGCTGCTTGTATGTAAATGTGATGGAATAAATGTTGCTCAATAATGATGTTGAATGCCAGACCTTGGGTCTGATGAAAATTGAGATTTGAATGTGAATGTGCAAGCATATGAGTGGTTGAGAAATCAATATATGAAGCATTTTAATAAATGAATGCATGTAAGATAAAGGGAAATTGTGATCGGAATCGTTAGTCAAAAAGAGCTTAAAGCTCATAGTGTGATTAGGGCCTCAGGCTCAGTTATGAATGTACCCAGTATCTACTAAAGGATATGAGACATAATTTGACACAACTCGATATCCACTAAGGGATATGAGCTAGTAAAAAGACACATAGTCATAACAACAATAATAAAATGAGTCTCATGTGCATTGCATTTATACTTGATATGTGTATTTTACATGAATGAAATGATTATGCTGAGTGTTTTGAAAGTGAAAAGTGATACTTTATGAACTTGTAAAAAAAAAGATGTGAAATTATATGTTATATGTATTGATGTGATGCATGAATTCAGGAAACCATCGATGATGGTTATCTCATTGAGTTCACAAAACTCACTAAAATTGTAACGTGGATCGAGAGATGACTCTAGCTACCGAGAGATGCTACAAACAGCGTAGACTTGTGATTTAGGAAGTGAAGTCATGGCTTAAAGGTCGGTCAGCTGGGTTTTGGACAAGTTAGATAGATTTTGTGTATTTCATCCTTCATGTAGCACTTTTGTATTAGGCTATAATGATGTAAATGTAGGGAATGTTGAAAGACACATTGTAGACCTTCGATTTTTATGAAATGAAAAGAGGAAATTTTGGGTTTTAAATTATTGTGACGTTCTTAATGACGTTCATAAGAGAATAAAGATTAATGATGTCATGTTAGTGAATGTGATGATTGATCGTAGCATGCCATTATCATAGGTTATATACCGAAATGTCCTCAGGGCGTCCACGTATGTACCCTAAGGTAAGGGGATGCTACATGAACCTCTTCATTTCCACTATACATGTGTTTTTGATGCTTTAATATCAACAATTCATTCACTAATGTTATTCTCACATTATATGATTAAACAATATCCAAACTCTCATTTCTTCATATAACATCTCCAAAAATTCCAAACCTTCGGTTTATTTTCCATGAACATTCTGAAAAGGAAAATGAAGTAATTCGATAACACTTTCTTCTAGAAAATTTTTCTCCTATCTCTTAAGTTTCTAATGACACTAAGATCATACAAAATGCTTCAGTATTTCAAAAGATACTCTCCAAATAATTCAGACTATTCTCATTCTAAAACAATACACTATACTCAACTTCCATCCAGAACTTGAAATTCTTAGATACTGAATTAACATTTGATTTCTTCAGACAATTTGTAGCGCTATGTCTCTGTTTTACTTCAAATTAAAAATCATTCCATTTGGATAACTACAGAACAAGATATTGTCAAAATACTGAAGCTTGTTCAATGAAATCATTCTTGTTATCACATTCCAGCACAGTCAACATTTTCAACTTAAATCCAATAACCCGCTAAATAAATTAAGTCACAGCTGTGCAACAAAAACTAACGCTCGTGCACACCAATGAAATTAAATCACGGCCGTGAGACTTCAACTAATTGTCGTGCACACCAAATCAGACCTGTCCAACATTTTTTGCTCAGTCAACTCCCAAATGATTTCAAATGGCTAAGATTTTTTGTGGGGATATAGATTAGTGTGCTATAAGTCCAATGGTTCAAGTCACATGTCATTTATAGGTCAGAAGAAGGAGATACAACCAAAAGATCAAAGGATGTTGTGTCAGCCTAATGCACGATCGCAAGTTTGCCATCGACTTACAAAGTCACAATCGGGCTGCTTAAAGGAAAGTCACGAACGTGTTGAAGCATGATTGCGCTTTCCTATCCTTTCTTCCAAAAATTCATTCTAAACCTCTGCACTTTTCCTTCTTCCATTTTTTTCATTTATGCATTTTTAACGTCCACTGTTGCGATTTTTCATCTTTTGTACATTTTCCATTTTCTTCTTTAACTCCCATTCAATCCTACACTTCTAACTCATGCCTACTCTTTCTACTCCATTTCCATTCAACACAGAACATGCAAGTTTACATAAAAAGATCTAAACCCGCATTTCATTCATGCATCTTCTTCATGTTCTACATTTTCCATTTTTTTGCTACAATTATTTATCTTTATTAACATTTTCATTTCATCTTAACTCTACATTTATTTTCGATTCAGCTTATCTTTAAAAACACCAAAATATGCACGTATGTATATATATATATACACAGTGAAAAGAAAATAGAGTATATATGCCTTAATCTTTCATAAATTTCTGTACTCTTCTTATGCATATTTTCATTGATCTTTTTAACTCAGAAATCATTTCTACACTATCTTATAACATATTTATCCTCAAATCTGAAAAATCAACATATGTTGTATGCTCTGGTTTTTCATTCACGTTTTAGCACATGTACATTTTCATTTTATAACTTCAAAGGATAACTAACATGATGCATGTTTCATCTTATGCAACCATAAAGAACCAGAAAAATGCTTAATTGTCTAAAGCTTCAAAATTTTTGAAATAACGTGAACCCTAGCTTTCCAACAATACTCGATCATTAACAGTTCGAGGTTGTAGGGTTAGGTATTTTAGTAATAGTGAAGGAGATAACAAAAAGAGATAGCAAGCAAAAGATGAGAGCAAGACTTGCATTGCAAGGATAAGAAATCTCTGAAAGAAATGAAACTTCCAAAAGATGAAAGAAAATCTCGAAGAAGATATTTTAAGACAAGAACAAACAGTAGACAAATCTTTCAAGTTTAAAAGAACTTGTGTTTAAGAATTGGACACTTGTCCTTTTCTTAAGACCTTAGCTAGTTTCCTAACTAAATAGTTCTTGTTGAATTAGTTCCCTAACTCTCATCCTTTCATTCTAATTATCTCCAAGGTTTTCAACGTCATCTTCTCACAAGTTTCTTCAATATCATTACACTTATTTCTATTTTTCATACATCAATTTACTTGCCAAGAGGCATTTTTCCTAGTACAATAATATCTAACATTTTAGAAAATTATTCCTAAAATTTACCAAAATTCAAAATTAACAGTTACACTCTTTAAATAAAATTTCAATGCAACAAATTCACAATTCTCAATAATATCACATCACAATTCTATTATACCCAAAAATTGTCAATAAATGCATGTACAATTATTTTAATATGCAAATATCCAATGTTCATGTGTATGTGTATGTCATATTATGAATATGTATGAAATGCGTTTTCTAATCTCGCATTGCTATTTTCTCAATTACTGAAATCTAGGGCTCTAACCTTTAATATGGAAACGGGATATTATATGATCTTCCTTGGATTAATCCCAATTTGGTAAGATGGTAGCTGCTATTTTTAGGTCTCTTTATGTTCATTTATAGTAAATGTGTGTCATAAGTTATGTTTAGAGCTTACCCATGTCACTTTGTTCCAAAAATGCCTTTAAACATTGAAAAGAGATGGAAATCTCGTGTCTATCACGATTGTGACAGGAGCTTCCTTTAATCTTCATTTATTTGGTTTCAGATACTGACAAATATATCAAAACTCCTTAAGAACTCAAGATTAAGATTTATAATTATGCTCTAAACCACATAAACACTTAAAATATAAACAAAAAGTCACCTTAACATGATCCTATTCTTAAACATGCAATAATCATCTATTAAACACTATAAACACACTAAAATAGCTATCAAAACATAACATAAACTACACCTATCAATTATATATTACATAATTAAATATATGATTTTAATATAATTTAAATATTTTTAACAAATATTTTTAAAATGTATATATTTCATATTGACAATATATATAATTTTTATGCATAAATAAAAATTATTATAATAATTTTGAAATAAATAAAGATAATATTTGAAATGAAATTTACTAATTATAAATGCATATTTTTTACTTTATGTTATTCTTAATTTTATATCTATATAAGAATTAAATACTCTTTGTTTCTTCTTAATTTATCATAGATATGTGAAAAATAATTATCAACAAAAATTATTGTATCAAATATATATATTATAATTTCTTAAGATTGAATTAAAGTCAAAAATTATCTATCGTGACATATATCACGATTCGTGATATATGGAGGGATTGCTTTACAATTTTGTAAAATTTAGAGAATATTTTATAATTTTAAAAATTATGTACTATAACAGACCGTATCTATTAGGATTCACATCTATATTCTATTAACTTCAGTCATTTTTTATTTTTAATAAAAGCACAACTAAAAATTTAAACCTACAACAAGAAATAGAAATAAAGCAGAATAATCTATTTGCTCATAATACATGTAAATCAGTACGAAAAGAATATTAACCAGGTAAGGAGCTCTTCTGACTTAAGTAAAATTATGAATTCAAACTGTTTTTATATATACAACCGTTTAAAATTTAAGATCAAAATTTTGTCTCGCACAAAGGACTTATTCAGTTTGAATGAAGATTAATTTAAATATGAATGACTTAAAAGTCCCTTATCATAATTAGGATTCTTTTAAAACATCCAACTAAAAAAGAATATTTTATTAGTAGCTAGTGATCTAGCTATCTTCTCAGAGCTTCTGTTCCTTCTCTTTCTCCGGCTCCACCGGGTAAGTCATCACTTATTTTCTTCGAAACTAAGCAAAAGAGAACACTGTTGCGTATTGAGTTATCAGATCTGATTTCTTTCTCTCTGGCCCTATTTTTTCCTGTGTCTGGAAGAATTTCGTTGCTATGGCGAAGAGCTCATTCAAGCTGGAACACCCACTCGGTGAGCTTTATTGATTTTCTTTCGTTTTTGTATTGATCGATCTCGACGAACTATAGGTATCGAGTATCTTTTAGGGTTTTGGGTTTGCAACCGCTTTTTATTTTAATATTGTTTGGGCTTATCCGTGAATTTAGGTCATATGGATTTCTATCTTTCTACTTAATATTGTATTCGAAACGATTGATTTTCATTGGAAATTAGTATATTCGTTAATCTGGGATGTGATTAATTAGTTTCGTTTTACTTACTTGTTTGTGGACTAAGCATTCCTTCAATTTGACAGAGAGGAGGCAGGCGGAATCGTGCCGCATCAGGGAAAAATATCCAGATAGAATTCCGGTATGATTTGTTTGTTTATTTTTGTTACATGATAATATTCAACGTATTCATGTATTGTTTTCTAGTAATTTGAGTGTCCTTTGTTATCCCCAGGTGATCGTCGAAAGGGCTGAAAAGACTGATGTCCCTGATATTGATAAGAAAAAGTTTGTCATTCTTCACATTAAAATTTAACTTTAACTGCTGATATTTTCATTTTGAGACCAAAAACAAGTGTTAATTTTGTATTTTCTAATGGAATCTACGGTCCCTAGCATTTCTGTTCGCCAAGTATGTGATTGTGCTAACCTCGATTTTAAAACACAAATTCCTTTACCTTATTTGTTTTCCTCTGAGTGGATTCTCAAGCATGTTTTAAGAGGTACAATCTTTATATTAGAAAGAGGTCAGTAAATTAATCTCATCTATCTGACTCAAAGTGACTACTAGGAGCTCTATCCATTAACTTTTATTGTATTACGTATTTAAATTAGGAAGAGAGAAAATAAAATAGGTTCCTTTAATTTGCTTTCCCCCCCTATTTTTCTTTGAGATGTGGTATTTACAGGAGGTTTGATAGGGTGGTGGGGATTGATGAGGAAAAAAAAAAAAAAAAAGAAGGAACTTTGGTTGGATCTGCTTGACTGCAATTTTAGATTCTGCTTTCAGCGGAACTGTTGTGCTTCACCTAAAAAGCCTTTTTGGAGAGATCTTATAATGATTTGAGCATTGCCGTTTTAAACCATGAGAATTATAAGAGCAAGCTTCCTGCAAAATGCATTGATTATTTAAACAGACACTCTTGTCAATTTAGGATACTGCTCATTTGTTGGAGTGTGTTGAGTGCATTTGATGTGGTAATTCAAAACAGTTTAATTCAGCCACAATTTCATTTCATATTTTCCATTTTATGTAAAATAATTATTTGATCTGGGATGGATGTAGATATCTGGTGCCTGCTGATCTCACTGTTGGGCAATTTGTATATGTGGTTCGAAAGAGGATCAAGCTCAGTCCTGAAAAGGCCATTTTCATCTTTGTGAAGAATATTCTTCCACCAACGGGTGAGATAAAGTTATAATATTTCAACTAATTCGCTGTCCATATTTGAAGAAGTTTTTTACATGGTAATTTTATTTCCGTAACTGCAGCGGCCATGATGTCTGCAATTTATGAGGAAAACAAGGATGAGGATGGATTCCTGTACATGACCTACAGTGGTGAGAACACCTTTGGGGTCATCTGAAATTCAATGGTGCTAAATATATGTGCTACGCAAAAGTCTTAAGGAAAGATGGACTGGAGTTATAATCAATGGAAGAACTAGATTAGCTGTAAATTCTTCAGTGTCTCATTCTGTTTTCTTCTGGGAATTCTCCATGTCTGAATTTCTTTATTTTGGATCGTTTAACCTGAACTTTTCTACGGTAGGGTGTTGAATGATAATTGCAAGATTGTGTCGTCAATTTGTTGATGTTGTTTACTTGTGCCAAAATGGCAGACACGTGTTTGGTTTGTGCCTGGGCTTCAGCTTGGAAATTACGAGCTTCACGTTCGGCATATCCTTATCCATCAATGCATTTCTTTGTCATAGTGGAATCCGCTGGTCAACTCAAAAGAGGATTTATGCATTGGCTAACAACTACAGTGACGATATCAGAAAACCTAATAGATTTTTTTTGTAAAACAAAAGATTGATTAAATTGCCAAGGAGCTCTCTCCAACGAGCAGAAGTTGGAGATCTTCTAAGCAAGTAATCACAATGAAAATTACAATTGTTAGGTATCTAAACAAAAGGAGACAGCTTACATCCAGGCCCCTGCAGAGGTTGAGCTAATTATATGAATCTCCCAATCAGTTGCCGAGACATGAAGGGTCATTGAGTGTTGTGTCATCGGATTTGTGCTTAGGACATTTTCAGAGTTATAGAAGAGTTTACTGGTTTTGCAGTCTAGAAATCCAGTGTCACACAACTCCAAAGCACAATTTCGTTGACACCCTTTGATGGAACAATCGAGTGGACCGAGATCCTTGACTTTCTACTTTGGCTGCAAGTGCGAACAACAGTCTTTAAGAGTTGTCTTTGTGAATGCTGAATTTTTCTTTTCCCGGAATATAGTTTTTGACTGACAATTGTGACATTCACCTTTGCTTTAGTAAGTGCTGAAGGTTTTGAGGTAGTTTAGGTAGAAATTAGACCAAATTTAAGTGAGCTTTTATATAACTAAGATACTATGTCTCAATTCAAAACTTTAAGATGATACATGAGTTATATTTTATGTACATACTTGTAAAATTGCATTGTTGTCCCTCAACTCATAACTAATGTGAAGTTATTTCAGTCACTCTATAAATTACTATTTATCTAACCCAAATTGGTAAATCTTTATTCATCAGGTTTCATAAATTTGACTTTGATACTAACAAAGAGTTTTGAGGGGGCCTATGGAGAAATTGGATCAAGTTCACGAGAATCTATATACAATTAGGATATCATATCTCAAGTTAAAACTTTAATGCATACAATTAGGATATCATATGTCAAGTTAAAACTTTAATGCATGGAGTTATGAGTGAATTTTCAAATGGATCCATCCATAACGGATTAGCTTCCTCCTAATGCAAAGCTAATGTGGAGTCAAATCAGTTATTATATGAATCATTATTAATCTTAGCCAAATTCATAAATCTTTATTTATTAAACTTCACCAAGTTGGCTATGATAGCAATGAAGGATTTTGGGGGAGCTTGGGAAGAAGTTAGACTAGGTCTAAGTGAGCTCATATATAGCTAAGATATCATATTTTACCTTAAAACCTTAAGGCAATAGGTTATAAGCATCATCCTTGTATATAACTCACTTTACTTTTATTTCTCTTTTTGGTATTGGATAATAACATTTATGAATCTCCAGCAAATGCACCTTAAGTTATAGTAATATCACATAGAGTAGAGTCTCATTCTCACAATAATCTATTAAGTACTATGTCTAATTTTTCTATTATCATCTAATTAACAATAAATTTGGACAAAGTCTAATTTCCACTTGAACAAGATTAGGCAATTATCAATAAGGAAATATCAATAAATTGTAACTACTTAATTAGTTCCTTGAATTATCCTACTAGAACCACTCCTATGGACTTAGTCTCTAGGTGAACCTTGTTTACACATTGTAGGGCTTTGCCTAGTTTTTTTTAAATATAATGCATTTAATTTTTTTAAATGACAATATTTATATAAGAACTTCGTTTATTATCATTTTTATATTTATGATTTAGTTATTTGTGAGAATTTATATTCTGGATAGTCAAAATATCTTAATTTGATCAATTAGACTCTTCTAAGCTATAAACACTCATTCTTAAATTAATTAATCAATGTTTCTATTTGATGAAAACCTCTGAAAACATTTTAAGTTATGTAGAATTAATAAAAGATTTAACTTTAATATTAAAATATTTATGCATGCATTTTTCTAGGACCTCGTACAAGTTCTAATATTAATCCTTAGTTAATTTACAAACATGTTTTGTCAAATTGATGCATGTAAATTTAAATTTGGTATAATTGCTATCTATTATTAAATCAATTTTTAGTTCTTAATTGCATTCCATAGGGGGGATGACTTAGGTGTAATAAAATATTACTTAGTGTGTTAACAAATATAATTTATAAAAATATGAAAATATGTTATAAAATAATAAATTTCAACAACACACCTAATCAATAATGTAAAAAGGGTAAGAGAAGAGAAATGCAAACTGATTTATAGTAGTTTGGGGAATGATCTTACCTATGTCTACTCTCAAGATTCTTTTTGGAGTTCTACTATGATTCTTCTTTGAAGATGAAAAATAACATTTGTACAATCCTTTTTAGGAAAGAGGAACCCTTTACAATCTTCCTTCATAGCGAAGAGGAACCTTTGTCACTTAAAATACCCTTAAGTACAATATATAAAAACCCTATAAAGGCTACAATTAAAGAATATCTCTATGATTTTGACAATTTCAAAGAGTCTCACTCACAAAAATATGAGATGATGATACTTAAATGCTTAATAAACACATATAAATACTTGTATATGATATCTAAATGCTATCTCATTCAAGAACCAATGAAAAGATGTGTATTTATATATGGGATCCTTATAAGCCTTTGAAGTGAAAAATTAGTTATTACAATGGTTAGTTCCATCATACCAATCAACCATTAAGTTATACTATTCAACCAATACATATTAGTTGACCAATATGTAATCGATGTTGTTGCAAACTTGTAGTACATCAAATTTAAAAATTTTAAGTTGTATTGTCATTCTCTACCCTATATAGGTTGACCAATCCCCCAAAATCATGATATTAACAACTTTAAATATTCCAAATTAAATTATTTAATGCAATTATGATGTAAGCATTTTTCAAAATGTTCCCTAACGAGTGTTTAAAATATCAAGAGGCTTTTCTCTTGAAAAAAGTTTTAACACCTCTTGATGATGAAGACATATAAAATGACGTAAGACTGAATGTTTACTAAAGAGACTAAATGAGGTTATACTTAACATTACAAACTGTAAATTGAACTTGATGTGCATTGATCTTCTTTTGTTCTTATTGTTCTCTTCACTTAGATAGTCGAAGGCTTCAACTTTTATTCATCACCTTCATAAGCTACTTCTTAATTATAGCTACATCGTGGTCTTAGATAGCATCTCATCAAAATAATAAAACCATTAGCAGTACTTATGTTATTTTTATCATCAAAATAATGATTGAAACCTCCTTTGGTTCACCATCAACATTAAGAGTAATAAAGATATTTTTCAAGTATTAAAACTCTTCCTTAATGAAATAAAATCAATACATAACACCTAAAATTAAAAATAGTCACCATCTTCCTTGAATTAATAAATAAATATTGAAAAAAATCATAAAATAATTTTTATGATAGAATTCTTAATCATCCATTCGTACTCTATGTTCAATTAGAATTATCCTAGTTGTCTTTTCTCTTTGAAAATGGATTGGAAGTCTTGCTTAGATTTTCTATCTTTAAAAAACTTCTTAAAAGTTATAGTTTAACATGCTCCTAAATAAGGAATTATTGCAATGAATATGGGTCATAATATGCCTTTGTTTAAGATCATATTCAACACAAGAATTTAATTTCTTTCATCTAAAAAGCAACACAGACTTTGAAAATTATATGTTCAAATTTCTCATCAACTTCTTACGTCTAAATAGGAATATGATGTGCAATATACCTATTTCTAATGCCATGTTTAACCGAATCTACTTTTTTCCTTTTGTTTTAGTGTTTAAAACTTTTTAATCATTAGTTAAAATTACTTCCTGAAACAACATTTCTATTAAATTACCTAATACATCAAATAAAAATTATTTGTGCATAAGCAACCTAAGTGAAGATATGGCATAAAAATGGAATGTATATATCACCAATATCTACCATCCCTTAAATGGACATCTTGAAAGCTTATGTGAACCCTCACTACCTTAGATGGTTTCAAGCTTTCATTAATAATGAAAAATGGTGGAACAAGTCTACAATTCCTCATTCATTTAGAAACTCGGTTCCTAAGCTACTTTTATAGAAGTAACATTGCTTATAGTAGCTTCAGAACTATTCCATACTATGAAATGAATTATGTAATCTAGCATAGTTCTCTTGTAAGGGTTACTTTGGTAACACTAGTTGATTGGTTGTAATATGAGTAATGCTTATTAGCTTAAATCATTTTAAGCTAAAATAAATTTGTATCTCTCTTTGTAGCAT